>JAHWXV010579319.1:0-15525 GCA_024586415.1 Phrixothrix hirtus | reverse complement strand
TCCTTTTGTATTATTAAATTTTAGCAAAAGAATATTTTATAATTTACATTTACGTTTAGACAGTTTTATGCATTTTTACTGCAGTATTTTTATTTACAATGATTTTTTATAGCAAAATAAAATGAAAATAACCTTTTTCGTTACCGCTGGGTCAAATTAACCGCACTTTTGACGTGTTAACGCTTTAAATTTCCGCAAACTTAATTATCACATGAAAAACACTAATTAATACAATCGTAATTAAGTTTGAAAGATGGGAACACGTCACAACCTTACTAGTACATTGGCTCATGCACTGGGATTTGAAGCTACCAAACAAGTATCGAAGCACCGTGCTTACGTACGTGCAGTAGAAGAAGTCAAAGATTGTGTTGAGAACCTAGAAAAAATTCTATTGAGGCTACCTAAGACGCAAAAATCAAATGGACGTAAACCACAATACTGGAAATGAGGTAAATGAGCATATGTACAGAAAATCTTGTTAAGGGGCTATGAATAGTCTGCTTATAATACAAAGCACCAGGAAAATTAGAAATGATCAATGGGAAGGGACGAACGTCGACCTCTGCCAGCAATATCCTAGAAATAACCATCCTAAAGGTATCATTGAAGCTTAAACCGGATAGCATTTATATTAATGGAACTATTGAAGGGAATAATTGCAAAATGCTACTGGATACAGGAGCAACGAAGACAATAATGAAACCAAGCTGCTTACAGTTCATGGTGAAAGTATTACAGATATTGATATCGGTTGTAGGAACTGTACACGTCACCTGGTAGTAATTGATATTGAAGAACCTGTCATATTGGGTATGGATATAATGTTTAAGTTTGGCTTAGGCTTCAAAAACCATATTATACGAGTTGAGGAAGCGATGACCATGCAATAAAAAAAATCCCAGCAGAAGAAATGACATGACCGCCAAGCAGTGGGACAATCTTATGGACACTTCCGGGTAAGATGCATGGAACTCCTAGAAACCAGGAACATAAATATTGGTAGCGATGATCCAGCTGGAAGAGTGTTGATCAAGGCCAAAGGAACAACAACTGTTGCTTGATAAGCATCAGTGCCTCCCCATGACTAAATAGGAGCCCCGAATTAGGAAAAGACACACATATTCCATGTATGGTACGTTGCACAAAAACCGGTAGGAAGGATCAGCCGGTAAATAATGTCTCTAAGCTACATACCACACTCTAATCATTGGAGAACGATTTATCCCTTGAACAAAAGAATAAAGCCGACCAATTGTTCCAACATATTTGCCCTGGTTGGCTGTGTGAAGGGAAGAACAACTTTTTCCCTATATCCAAACGATAGCAAACCGAAAAGGTAATCAAAGACGGGGCCCGCGAAGGGATACTTGAGACATTTAGCAACCCATTGGCATCACTATTTGCACTTATTACGTAGAAAGATGATAGCACTATATTCTCTGCTGATAACCGCTGTTTCAATAGTGTGACCGAAAAATAGCTATCATATCCCTAGAGTTGACGACACCTTAGACATACTTTCTTGATCCAAATATTTTTCGACGCTAGACATGAAAAATGGATATTGGCCAGTCGGTATGAACACTTAACACCGGAAATGTACGGCATCCCCATTGAATCTGATCTCTTCCAGTTCACCGTGATGCGTTTTGTCTTGTGCAATGTACCATCGACGTTTCATGAACTAATGGAATTGATCCTGAAGGGGGTGTCAAGGTAAACTTGTTTAATGTACTTGGACGATGTCATAGTTATTGTAAAGACCTTCGATGAACACCTGAAAGGTTTCGAATGGAGTACTGCGAAGAGCACATCTGCAACTTATTTCGAAAAAGCTAAACTTATATCAAAACAAAGTGAAATGCTTGGGTCAGCTTACCTCTAAAAGATCTGTAGCAGTTAACCCAGAGAAAATTCAGTCCATAGGAGAATAGCCACAACGGGGTTATATACTTATTATCCTTGAATCGTACGTGAATTTGCAAACATCGCAAAACCACTTGCAAAAACTTACTGAAGAATACCAACCATATTTATGGAACTATAGCTGCCAAGAGTCATTTTAAACAGTTAACTTTGGTAACCGCACCCAAACTCAGTTACCCTAAAACGGAAGAAAGATTTGTCTTAGATGTCGATGATATTCGGCGTCGATGCAGTATTATCGCAAATCCAAGACGGACAAGAACGACTAATTGGATATTATAAAGCTTGATAGGAGTCATTGTGTTACGAGCAAAGAATTCCAAGCAATGATAACGGCTATTGAACACCTTTAGAAGCGCTTACATAAACGAAACTGCTTATTCAGAACTACACTTTATATTGAATTAGCTTCTACAGTTTAAGAATCCAGAGGGCTAAATAGCGTCATGGATTGAACCACTTCAAGAGTATGCCTTTGAAGTTGAACATCATGCCGTAAGAAATTATAGAAATGCCGACGCTTTATTAAGACGGCCTTGCATAAAAGATTACAAACATTGTACTCGGTAGGCGTCAAAAGTTGGGAAACCTCTTATAAACCGTATTACTGTGAGTAAGAATGACTGGAAACTGGATAATGTTAACTAAGATAAAGAAAGTGACCCATACATGAAATCGTTATTAAAATCCCAGAATGGAGATCGCAAACAAGGTTGAAAGGAACTTCTCCCTTTCATCTCGCTGCTAAAGCATGCTGGTCCCAATGAGGTTCCTTGTAGATTTAAGACGGCCTTTTGAAAGTTTTTATTGGATGAACTGCAAGAACGATGTTAAGGGGTGGTACAAAAAATTTGTAATATGCACGTCTGAAAACAATCCATTGGGGAGGGCCAAAGAACTGATGCGGAAATATCATGTGGGTAACCCATTTGAAAGATTAGACATCGATAAAATTGGTCCATTTCCAGGAAACAAGTACCTCCTGGTTGCAATGGTATATTTTAGTAAATGGGCCGAATCATACGCTCTACCAAATCAGAAGGCAGTTACAGTGGCAGACACCTTGGTAAAAAACAGTTTAGCAGTTTCAAAATTCCGTTGGAATTACATTCAGACCAAGGAATAAATTTTGAGGCAACCACATTTCAAAGACTCTGCCAGCTTTTGAGGATACGCAGGACGAGAACAACTGCTGTTCAACCACGGTAAGATGGAATGGTGGAATGCATGAATCGAACACTAGGAAAGTGCATGTCAAAGTTGCCGCAGACCATCAAAAAGATTAGGAGCAGTACTTATATTTATCCCTAATGGCATAATGGTCAGCTATAAATGAAAGTACTGGAGACTCCAACTAAATAATAATAGTAATAATACTACATATTTGCCCAACAGGTTATCCCAATTACAAGGCAATTTTTACACAGCGATCAAAAAGATTAAAACATCTAGACATTAAAATTTAAACTATATAAGGATGTAATAGAAGTCAAGAGAAAATATCAAAGAATTTGTCCTCAACATAACTACACATAAGGGTCAGTGAAGCCCTTTTCAAGAGACTAGTCTTGGGTGTTGGTATGTAAAAGGTTATTAACGTGGCGCGCAACAAAACGTGGTACATAAAAATTAATGTTTGACAATAAAACTGAGCAGTCAACATACCCTTGAACTTGTTTTAAAAGGAATTTGGAATTATGTCCCTTGTGACGTTCCATTAAGCATTTAACACTATCCCTCTCCAATAGCAGATAATATTCCAGAGGTCGAAAAAAGTAAAATTGTGTTACTTTGAAATTGATACACCATTCGATTTATTAATATAAGCTTCACGGCAAGCGCTACTTGAATTTAATTTACGACGCGTTATTGAAACGCATTCCGCAACATCTAATTTTGGTTGGTTAATTTTTGTTATTGCCATGGTTGGAGGGATTCAATTTACTTTATATCCCTTGGGTCTAAACTAAATTTTAGTCCCTTGAGATTAAAAGTGACAATTTAGTTATGGAAACAAGTGACTAAAAGTGGCGTTTTAGTCCCAAAAGTGCAAAATTGTATATTATAAAGCGAGGGGCTAAAGTGCTTCGTTTAATCCCGAGAGGGAAAGTTTACTTCTCGAGCGATAGCGAGAGAAATCATTTGTCGAGGAATTAAAAAGGACTTTTAGTCCCGAGGTAAATACATTACTTTCTGAACTTTTGAAGAATTTGAAATCTAAAAGGTCGAAGAAACTAAAATTGGATGACTTTGAAATTGACAGATCATTCGATTTATTAATGTATGCTTCACAGCAAGTGCTATTTGAATTTAATTTACGAAGCGTTATAGAAACACATTCGGCAATATGTAATTTTGATTGATTAATTTTTGTTATTGCCACGGTGAACGGGATTAAATATACTTTATCTCCCTTCGGACTAAAGTAAAATTTTAATCACTTGAAATTAAAAGTGATACTTTGGTCACGAAAACAAGTAACTAAAAGTGACGTTTTAGTCCCGAAAGTGCAAAAATTAACTTAATTTAATACTTAATACTACATTGATGGTAGAAAAGGCGTTATACATACTCTTGGAAGATGTTCAAAAGGTATAAAAATCACAAATCTCTCACCTTTTAGACTTGGGGGCTATTTATTAACAGCAATACAATTTCAGGTTAAATGTTCGAAGTGTGAGCCATGATTACAAATCCAAGTTTGTAGAAGTTGCAATAACGAAGCTCATACATTTTGCATCTAACCAATTGTAATTTTTGCCAAACTGACTAATTCGCTGTTTTATGTTTGCAGGATTGGCTGGAGTTTCTTGGTGAAGGATATAGTGAGGTTCAATTTGAAGATGCTGCTGTCTAGATAATTGGTCGATTTGTGCTAATCCAGATATATGAGAAATTTTTATTTAAATAATTTCCTAATCGGTGGTATAATAAATCGCAGCACTCTAAATTTGTTGCCACGCCCTTTGATGAGTTTCAAAATGCATCTCTTCCAATAGTTTCTGTAAAAGATGCCAGTATTTTTTTCCAGTTAAATTTCTATCAATATAATATGTGCGAATGATTTTGTTGCCAATTATGTCACGCCACACATTTGTGCTGCAACTACTTTGACGATCAACTTGCATAACAATATGCGAATTTGTATCGTTTTAATATTTCCTGTTATGTCGATTAATAAAACCATTATTATGGAAGATGGCTTCATCACACAACAAAATTTGTACATAGAATTTTAGATTTTCTCTTACTCATCAGATTTTCACCGAATGCGGAACACCTTGCAAAATAAGTAGGTAATGGTTCTTCAGGAGGTTTTCATTTAAATGAGCGGAACCTGTTGCGTTTTATAATTCATTGTACTGAACTTTGACTAACGTCATACTGCAGTGAAAGTATCCTGTGACTTTTCGTAGGTTCTTCAAGAACCATAGTCATTACTACAATTTTTTTTTTACTTATTGTACGAAGTCTAGGCTCTCATAGTTTACTTTGCCAGTCACCAGAAACCTTTGCAATAATTCTTCAAGTGTTCTCAATTCTGACTGCTGACGATGTGGATACCTACTGCATAAATTCTGTACGGCAACAGACAATTCTTAAAAGTCTCCTCCAAAATTAGGGTCATATTATCCAATTCTTATTTTGAATAATGCATCTTTAAAAAATTGAGTTTAATTTTAAAATGTTAGTTAAGGTAATTTGAGCTATTTAAACAGTAATCTACAAAACTCCGTTTATTCATTGCTTAGCAATGAAACCGGGCGTATGCGTTGTAATGAATTTGAATGTAGCGAAATCTAGCTGAACTGATGGAAATAGCAAGATTCTCATTACCCTTCAAATAAAAATAACTCAGAATACACTAAGTATAGTTTATAACGTTTAACGCACACGTAATAATAGTGGGGTAACGTGTAACAAAAGCAAACACTTATAGAAAATCGATACAATTCTACGCGTTTCTTTTTATTAACAACTGATAGTCCCGGATATGATAATTAACAGAGTTAATCAATGCATTTCAACAGACATTGTTAAGGTACGTAGTACGGTAATGGTGAAGGAAATCATTAATTTAGGACGCGTTTAAAAGTAAATTTTATTCATTTACTTAATTAATACTTTAAAATAAAGGAACCAAACCTATCCTGTAAATATTACATTTTAGACTTTCTAATACAACGGCTAAATCAATATACATTGAGCAATAGTTGCGGAATTGCTAATCTTAAGATGTTCATACGAATAAATCTTGGTTGACTTACACAGTAGAATAGTTAAATCAAATAATCTGGTAAGCATCAGAACTAGATAACTTAAATACGGTAGCACAAGGTGAACAACATAAAACCGAACTCATAACGTAATCGCTGCAGAATCGGTAGTAACTAGCACGAATAGCGGATGCATATGCTATTAATTATTGCTGTTAGCGCTCGTTAGATGGTTACCTGTCAATTCAGTAGTGTGAGTACAGTTGTGCTGATGTAAAACACCGTATCCAATTCAGGAGAGAATAGCTATAGTTGAGGATTACATTCGCTCTCAATGATTTGAAGAAACACGGGAAGGGTTTGTAGAAAAATTTTCGAATGCTAGTATCCCAGCGAAGAGTAACATACTCGATTTGGCTAAAAAAATGGCGTACAACAGGTTGGGTAAAAAATGCAAAAGGAAACGGGCAACTATCCTTTAGGACCCCGTAAGCCATTACCGATATTGAAAGGAGAACTATACCAGTCTAAGAAATCAGTACGCATGTTATCCAATAAATCTGGTGTTAAATACACATAAATGCTTCATTCAAATTACGTAACATTCATAAAATTTCATTCTAATATAATCCACCTATTCTGCAGCGATTGCATTATGGGTTCGAACTTATATTTCTCATCCTGTACGATTACTAAATACTACAAACGGTTGAGTAGTATTTAATAACTCCAAATATATTTCCTAGTATGTTATTGAAGGCGATAAGGTAAAACAGAAAACCGTATTAGTACTAGATAATTCTGTATAACACTAAAGAAAATAAAACTGCGCGTTCGCAGAATAAAGATAAATTAATTCGAAACAGTACAAATAAACTGCTTTTGAAATCAAATGGGTATTCAAATACTGATTCTAGTTACCAGAACTTGTCCAGGGAGAACTGAACCTTTGCTTGCACCCGCTTGGTGTCCGTCTGCCTTATGTAAAGTTGATGTGCTTCGTTGAAAACACTAACCAGGTTCCGAGTGTCAGTCGCCCAAAGGGATCCTATATTAGAAACTGGTGCCTGGCCGTGTTCGAACAGGTTGCTTACGCAGCAGGCCGAGCGCGATGACAAGCACCCCGAGACATCTTTACCTTGAGTTGACCGCGTAGCGAAGATAAAGTATGCCATAACTATCCGAAATAACGACGGCCTACCGTGTTAAACAGAGTTGCCTGGGCAATGAGTTTTGCGCGACACCGGCAGTCGTAACGCCTTTATATCCTGAGTTGACCAAGTAGCAAGGATGTAGGATCCCGCCGACAATCCAGAGAAAAAGTCGACCCAGCGTGCTAGACCAAATTCGCTGCACAGTAGATCTGGCGCAACCTCAGCCGTCGCGGCGACTCTATATTCTGAGTTAACCGAGAAACGAGGATATAGTGTCCCACCGACCGTCTCGAACACCGATGGCTCGCCGTGCGCGGCCAAATCGAGTATAATAACGAACTCTAGGTCAAGTTACATATTGCACCTCAATTAGGAATAAATGAAGGCGGGTTAATATTATTTCAGGAAATTAACATTCAATTAATACGAAAATCGACCATAAACCATTATAGTGACTGCTCGTTTCGTCTTAGAAAATTAAAACAAACACTATTATTGCGATTAACATAATAGCTGTATATTTGTGTAGAACTAGTAAACAATTTCTTTATTTTCGTTGGTTAAATAAATTTGATTATGTGTTTCTAGACCTCTTATTTACACCGATAAGTAGCTTGGAGGTCCTATCTTAATAAATAACAGGTTTTCCAGGCAATACTGTTACCAGTAACCCAACCAGGTATAATAAAAATAAATTCGTTTCTTCCATGAATTTAATGGGAAGAGATGAAACATTACAAGGCATAGGGCATGTACTAGTTAGTTGCTAGTTAATTTGTAATACATTTCAAATCAAGTGTAAATAATTTGGTTTCCATTTAAAGATTCTTATCATTTCATATGTAAATTTGACAGTTTTGAAGGACTTTAACATTTTTAATTTATCCAAATTGTAATAGTAGTAGAAAATAAAGGAGCCATACTGATTCCTAATATCTAAATGAGCAGTTCCTCAGCTTCTTACTTTTCTTAAGATTAGTATAAACACCATTTCACAATCTGAAATATTATACAGCGCTACAAAGAAAAGTATTATTCTAGATTTTTTAATTTTGCAAGTGCATAGAGATCGTATTTTAATTAAAATATGTTGTTATATGATAAGCAAATTTAAATAATAGATAACTGCACTTCTCTTGATTTTATTATCGGACTATTACGTTATATTACGTTATTATTAATTAATAAAAGAGTTATAGTTAAAAAATTCTGTAAAAATATATTATGTGTAGTATATTATTAGAAATGCCCTTGCAAAATTTGAAGAAAAAGGACGTGGAAATTTTTGAATAATCAACTTAAAACCCCGTTTATAAGGGGTTTCTTAATATTTTCTTCTACATCTTTCCGTCTGCTTTTCAAAGGTTTCACAGATTGTGTAATTGTGTTGAATGTATATGATATTATAGAAATTGCGAAATAGAAAATTAAAGTATAAATTCTTTACTATTTAATAATAATATAATATAATGTAATAGTTTGGTAATGAAAGCAACAGAGTGCAGCTATCTATGACGTTTTAGTTATAATATAACAATTTATTTTAATATTTTAAAATACGATCTTTATGCGCTCACCAAAATCAAATATTTAAAATAATACCTTTTATCATAGCGCCATACCGGGTGTCTAGAAATAAAATCCAACAAACCAAGAGGTTACAATCTAGAGCTCATTTTATGACGATTTGACCTAAATCGTCTTATCCGAAAGTACTTCCTAACAGAGTTACATAGTTTTAAAGATGGTGCCTTGTGGCCAGCTCTCTTAAAATTTCTCGAGAACTCTTTTATATGAAAAAACGAAAAGTTCTACATGTAGAGTAATAAAAATACCCGATTATCTGAGATAAATGAAAACTTTAATTTCCTAGCATAGGCGTATCATTTGTAGGTAGTTGCCCACATTTCAGCTAATAATTCTTTAATTTTTTAATATTTTGCTTTGAAATTGACAGATTTGTATAACTCCGATATTTTTATAAGTAAAAGTATCTTTATTTCAAGTTGAAAATACACCACCGTTTTCGAGAAAAACCTACTTGAAAATCGTTTACTATGAGTAACAATTAATAACAACAAAACGCTCTAGTCGAAGTAAATAATTCAATTTGAAAAGAAGTTACAATAAAAACATAAATTACAAAAGATGTTCTATGAGTAATTATGACTAACAAATAATAAGAAAACGCTACACCCGAGGTAAATAATTTAATTTGAAAAGAAACGTCAATAAAAATATAAATTATAAAAGAGTTCTATATGATGGCCATTCGTTTCGATACACAAATTTATTCTTTTATCAAAGGAGCGCCACATTTTTGAATAAAATCCAAATGAATTCCTAAATTCTGCGCATCCACTATTAATCCTTTGCTAGAGATGTTCGCGACTTGCTATGTGAACAGAATAAACATATGAGTTTAGGTAGCCCCAAATACAAAAATCACAGAAATTTAAATCAGGTGTCCTTGGTGGCCAAGCATTTGGACCACCCTTTCCAATCCACTAACCCTCATAAGTATTATTCAAGAACTGAATCACATTTCTACTAAAATGAGCTGGTCACCCATCATGTAAAAACCAGAAATTTTGGTGAATATGTAGAAGTATCTCATACAAAAATTTCGGTAATGTGTTCATCATGAAATTTAAATAATCGGCCCCACTCAAGCGTGCAGGTAGTTCCATATGCTCAAACAGAATATTGTCAAATACACCCATCCAAACATTTATACTGAATTGTTACTGATGTCTAGTTACTTCAGCAGCATATGTATTTGCACCAACCTATGGACAAAAATGGGAATTGTGCAAATTAAAAATTCCATCTCTAGTGAACACTGATTCGTCTTAGAATAAAATATGTGAAAAAAATTGCAACTTAGACTTTTTTGAATGTGCATCTTCATGGAAAATTCATCTCGTCTAGCAAAATCTTCTTCTAACAAGGTCTGAATTTTTATAAAGTGGAACGAATGTAAACCTTCGTTAAGTGCAATATTCCATACAGACCATTTTGCGATGGTGGGATACATTATAGCCCAACGCCTTACACTAATTTCAGGATTATCTATAATTTCCATTACAACATTTTCTTTGTGACCTTCGCTGATGTCAAAAACTCTAGCTGTTCCATATTTCTTAGGGATTACTGAGACATTATTCCTTAATTTTTAATGAAGGACTGTAAATGTTGGGTGGTGAGGACATGCTCTGTCGGGGTGGTTTTCCACATATTTGCGTTGCCATGCCCGAGCGTTACAGTGCATTTCGTCATATACTAAATGCATGTCTGCGTACCCACCATTGCAATACATTTTGGATTTTATTTATTGCTCACTGAAATGATATGGGTAACTAATTAACAGAAAACTGCGTACTATATTAATAAACGTCAACAAATAATGTTTGTAGATTATTTTTGGAAAGCATATGTCGACTAGAGCGTTTTGTTCTTATTAATTGTTGGTCATATCAAAACATTTTTAAGTAGGTTTTCTCGGAAACGGTGCAGTTTCACAGCTTGAAACAAGAACATCTTTTATTTATAAAAATGTTGGAATTAAACAAATCTCTAACTTCAAACCAAAAACTTAAAAAATTAAAAATTATTAGTTAAAATGTGGGCAACTGCCCACAAATGATACACCCATAGTGGGAATCTAAAGTGGTCATTTATCTCAGACAATCGGGGATTTCATATTTATGCTTTTATTGGAACTTCTTTTCAAATTAAGTTATTTATTTCAATATCAAATAATTGGCCATTTTCATTACCCTACATGTAGCACTTTTGGTTTTTTTACATAAAAGAGGTCTCGAGAAATTTTAAGAAAACTGCCTACAAGGCACCATCTCTAAAATGAACTAGCTCTATTAGGAAATACTTTTGGATAAGTTGATTTATATGAAATCGTCATAAAATCAGCTGTAAATTTTAACCTCTTAGTTTGTTGGTTTTGCTTCTGGACACGTTGTATATTTTAAATTGTGAAGTGTTTATATTAACCCTAACGGCAGCATTTAGAATACAATGAAAAATTGACTTAGTGTTTCATTCAATGTAAATATTTTAAAAACCACATAGTTTAAGCAAAAAATATTTTAGTAAACCTCACACTAATTCTCTATTAGCAATCCAGAATTAATCAGAAAAACATGATGTTCGATTTAAAAAATAATTCTTAACATTTTTAGTCCTAGCTTTTGGAGATAGAAGAAAGTTTTTCCTATATAATCTTTTTAGAAATATATTAGATTAGCTAGAAACTTCAGTCAGAGGAGCAATGCCTCATCCGTTATATATCAATTTTATTCACGTTGAATTTTGGATGACTTACTTATTTGTGTTTCAATATGATGTATGTTTTCAGTAAACTACAACTAATTTTTCTTCAAAATAAATTACTAACGTATAAAACTCTAGGGGAATAAAGGGTAGGCATACATGTACATACATAAGTAGGTATGCATATCAAATTCTGTCTGATAATTTCTGTGCTTGATTAAAGTTCCTCAATTTACGTAGAATTATACAATTACCAAGTTGTCATAATATTAAATATGATAATTTTCATCCACGTTGTCGTCGTTTTTGGCTGTATTAGCACTTTCCCTGCGTTAATGTGTTCGTATAAAATTTTTTGTTCCAATAAATTATGGAATATGCCGCTAACGTTTAGTATATGCCTGTATAAAATTTTAGCAGAAAATTAACGAATTATTTCAAGGACAAATTAATGGAATAGAATAACATTTGACATGTATGATTGTCGGTATGTTAGTTTTAATTCTAGTTGGTTATTGCCAACTGTTCCTTTTCCACAATTAAATATTCCTAATATAATTTTCTTTAACGGTCAATTTTGTTAATTAGTAGGTTAACGCTGAAGGTAAATATTACATATTTAATAACAATGATGACTTCCCTTTCATTAGATATTTAAAAAATTATTAATATAATTTTTCATTTCTCGCTGTAACCACCACTTCTCCTTCATTAGGTATTTAAAAGATTATTAACATAATTTTTCATTTCTCGCTGTAACCACCACCTGAGTCATATTTACTAAAAGTGTTCATCGTCGAAAATTGCGACAAAATACTTAAGACTTGTATTTAGCATGGCGGTAAATTGGATTTATAATTCCATATATTATTAAAATCCACAATTATACTCGTACGTAGGTTTCATACGCAATGTTTGTAGAATAGATTACTATAGCATTCATTAAAAATACTACACTAGGTAGATACCATTATAAAGAAATATAAATATTGTGAACTTGGTTTCAAAGGCAAAGAACTTTTATAAAACTAAATATAACTCAAAATCTAAAATAGATAGGTATTGTGTGTATTAAATTAATTACTTAAAACAGGCAATACTAAGTGAAATACAATTTTAACTGTCAAGAGTCCACAACAGTCCTAACACTCTACTAGAATAACATTATCTGCATAGGTCAGCGGGTGCATTATATAATGTATCAGACAGAATATCATTTAAACCAACCCGAAATAAGCTTTCAAAATTGATTACTACTTCTGCATTAACCAACTCAGGTAAACAGGTCCACCAGTGCTTAAGGCTGTCATGTACCTGACTTGAAAATCTATAAAAATTGTTACTGTTTTTGCTTTTAATACGAGATATGAAATTATACTCCAAGTTTGAATATGATTAGTTTTTGTATATTTATCCGGCTGTAGATTTAGTTTTTGGAATTTTTGCTTACAGGTATTAATATAAGGCTTTGATTAGTGAATTATATAATAGGATTTCACAGAAAGTAATTGTTTTATGAAGATTTTATTTGGTGCATCTGTTAAACCATTTAAATATCTAATATGCTGTAGAGCTGCTTTAAGTAACTATGTTAAGTTCAAAGATTTTATGTTCTGCATTTTCTAAAATATTTTATACCTTCGGAACAAGTAAAACGACAGCAATTATAGAAATATTTTAAGGCGCTTAATACCTGAATATGGATTATGTTGTCTTACTGTACTTATAAGATATAATCTCGATTTAAAATTTTGAATATGTATTTTGTTTTTTTATTAAGTGTTTGTCTAGTATGCTAACCTACAAGATATTTAGAATGCCTATTAAAGCATCATAGCTACATATTATTTAATGTAAAGTAGTTTGAGATATTTAAAATTTTCACTCGCATTTCCACCATACATTGGTAAATACACAAAGTTAATTTAAATTTAAAAACTTTTAACACGAATTACGCTCCTAAAAGTCGATTGACGTTAAGATATGATTGTTGATCTTTATAAAGAAATAATCGCAACTTTTAGCTTATTTGTTTTATTCCTGAAGATTTGCTAGCCGGAAGTTCCTTTTGTTCTCACGGCTTCATCTCCGTGGTCATTTTGCCATGCTTACTAGAATTTAGCCACATTATTAATTATTATTTTATAATACACTAGTAAATTATGTAACTATTCTACAATATTTTACAAGTCAAATATGTCGTGACAAAGCTTTGTTGAGGCACGAAAAGTTACGAACAAATGTCAAAAACCGTTTTTATACATGAACAGCATACAACACGTTTTTACACAAACATAGAACCCAATATACTGAGGTGAAAGGGCGTCGCTATGTATAAAATATACAGAATGCGTGCTAAATGTGTGGCGAAAATTCGGGGGAGGATTATTTCTTGGTTATCTTAAGATTTTTTGGTCCTTAGATGATTTTCAGAAAGATTTTATTTCTAAGATACAGTGCGTTAAAATTTTTTTGAAAAACAAAATACTAAACATCTATTTTCATTATACATTTGGAATGGAATTATGAGTGATTGACTAATTTAACCGTTATTTCTACCAGGAAGAGTTACAGGTTGGGTATATCAAAATTCTTTGGAAGAATCACTAGCTGGGTTTCTATAGGATGTACCATTGGCAACGAGAAACGTAATGTGGTTTATGTGAAATAGTGCACCAGGATATTTTAGTGTGGGTGCTTATGGGTTTTTAAATGCAACATATAGATTGGTCAAGGTGAACCTCACTTATGACCTCATCGATCCCTAGAATTAAATTCCTTTAATTTTTTCGCACGGGGTCAATTAAGGACAGTAGTGTACAATACTTCAGTGAAAAGTGAAAAGTATTTGAAAAATCGAATAATTGATGGCTGTAATGCCATAAGAGCAGTTATGGTGTTTTTCAAAGAGTTTGGTAGTCGATCAGGAAAAGGTTAGATGCATGCAACCTAGCTAGTGGTAGTTATTTTCAGCAGGTATTCTAGATTAAGGATCTTTACATAAGTAGGTATTCGGGCGATATGGAGGACCACCACCACCACTCCTTTTAGCCCACATCCACCCGGGCGGAAGCCCCAGCCAGCCAATCAGAGACCAGCATCAAGCCCCGCCCAGCCAATCAGAGACAAACCTCAAGCTCCGCCTCCTCCACCAGAGACAGCAGGCGCTCGGGAATCTGCACCTGCAGACGTGGTCTAGCACCTAAGGTGTCTGATAAATAGATCAGCTGTACCACTCTCATAAAAATAAGGACCAGGTGTGTCACCAACAAAGGATAAAGCAGAAGTTAGAGTGGGCGGATAGATAAGAAAATCAAAAGGTAAATAATTAGCCCCAGATACCGCCTTATCAATTGCCAAAGGTGTGGAACACCTAGCACGTGAATAGAGACGAGCACTGAGTACAACGAAACACCGACCGGCACATTACGGCTTTTATCTATTATACAGGGTGTTTAAAAATGGTTGTCGAATATTTTACCGACTTATAGTTCTCTTTGAGACAAACAAAAAAGTTTTAATCAACATAGGCCTGCAACTCAACTATTTCAGAGATATTGCAGATTTTGTGTTTTATACCAGAAAAAAATTAATTTAATTTTTTATCTTGTTACCTATGATAAAACATAAGCCTGACAACTGCCATTAAGATATACAAACTTGGAAATGGCAGACATACATTTTATGTACAATCGTGTAAATGGTAACGCTTTCAAAGCGCGTCGCCTTTATGCTATAACATATATAAGTGATAAAATGTTTACAAGGATTCATCAATGTCTTTCCGAAACTGGTATATTTAGGGAAAACAATAACGATGCTGGTCGACCTAAACCAGTTACTACTCCTGCAAATGAAGTAAATATTTTACGAATGGTTGATGAAAATCCAGGTATTAACACACGAAGACTCTCTATTCAAACAGGCATCAATCA
>JAHWXV010579306.1:0-11068 GCA_024586415.1 Phrixothrix hirtus | reverse complement strand
GGTAAAGACCCATTAATTGTATGTAATTTAAATTATTTTTACTAATTCATAATTAGAACATCCTGTATATATTTTATTTAAGCATTTCATATTTAATTATTGACATTTTTCCGTTTACTAATATTAATAGTTATTATTAATCCTGCACTTGTATTTATATTAGATAAGGTACGTAAATAATCGAGGAGTTCATGATAGTTGACTTACACTGGATAAAACATAGTTAAGCAGGCCAAGGATAGTGACCTTGCAAGCAATACATAGGAGTGCGCCCTGGCAGATTAGATAGTGCATACGATGTTAAACTTTTATAGAAAATTTCATACTTTGTTAATTATAATAATCACTTTAGCGTAATTAACTCACGATTGAATTATTCAATTTTAAGTACTTATTTATTATTTCTATATTGTGTAAAATTGTGAACGAATTAATCCGAATGGTTTAGCTGTTAATGACATATTAACTAGTTTTGTACAGGAGCAATTCAATCAATATAAATTGTTACTGTTCCTAGCATATAAAAATAGCGCATCTAATGGTGTGATCATTATTAATCAGATGAGCTCCGTAAGCCAGAAAAGTTTGCTTCTAATTACGCTCATTGATAACGAATTTACTATAAAAGTCGCTACGTTAGGCCATTTAAAATAGAGTTGAATCTACCGCCAGAGAGAAAGGTCGCTCCTTGAGATCAGTGTTTCTGACTTCCTAGAGCACAGAAAGACTAAAACTACGAAAGAGCACAATATTGTAAACCACCCCTAAATAGCGAGGTGTTTTATCTCTATTTTACCGACTTTACATTCGCGAATTTAGAATATCTTGGTATACTTTCCGAATATAAATATTAACAATAAACTAAAAGAAGTGCAAACATAGGTTGCAATTCTCTAAATTAAATAGAAAATAGCGCTCTTTTGCAGAAGACGTAGTACGATGGAAATCACGAAGTTTGTAGCCGTGTATTTCACTTTATTCCAAATTAAACAATTTTAAACCGTTTAACAAGAGGGTTAATAGTTCTGTAACTTACCTTATTGTTGAAAAGCACTGCGATTTATTCCTTCCTTCTACGGCACAAAGATCCAGCCCTAGCTCGGGTCTTAAACCACATATCGGTAACTCCCTTGGGCGGATATCACTTCTCCCTTTACCTAAATTACCCCCAAGTTAATAAAAATTAAACCTTCACTAAATTGAATTTACCAAATGCACCAAAAACCGGTGTAAACTGCATAATTAATTGCACTGTGAACACAAACAATCTTCGCCATTTTGATATGCTTCCTATAAATCTTTGCGATCGTTTAACATTTCAACGAAAGCGCATTTAGACGCCCTCTGGTATCACCGATACAAATAGAAGCAAACGCTAACTAATGTAACAGGTTTCAAACTAGAATTAAATTCAAACTGTAATTAGCAACCTTTATTAATTAGAACTAAATGATTTACTGTCTTAGGACTTCTTATTTAAAGGTATAAAAATACATTCAGGTATTAAAGCAGTACACTTCAAGTGTAGTTGAATTATAACAAAAATGAAGGTAAAATATGAATAAAAATGAATTATTTAAAATATACAGTTGCGAGCCTATATAAATTTCAAAACAGTTTGCGAACAAGGTTAACTAAATAAAATACTTTAAATGGTATCACAAAACTGAACATGCATAAGGTATAACCATACAAGTGTGTACATCGAACTCGATAAACACAGAGCACTGGTAAAAAGCCTACATATAATAACTAAATCAAATAACAGGTTTTAATTAAACTAATTAGAACAGAGTCATGAATAAAATGTACAAATACAGAGTGTAGCAAAACCGAAACTGTAAATATTATTAATCTAGAACCTTTAACAAATCTCAGTTCACACTGAGAAGAAACTGTATAAATAATGTTAACTTGTATATATTAAGATAAGTTTTAAAGGACTGCCGTTACATCCAAAAAACTGTCCTGGACCTTTTCTTCAACTACAATAGAGCTATCACGCGGTATACATGTTTCAGTGTTTGAACTAGCCCAACTAGTTACATATTTTGACGTCCACAAAACAGGGGCTCGAACACTCGTTACATGGTCTAATAGAAGACGTTTGTGGTGATTGAAATGTAAGATGACGCACAAGAGTGTGGTTAGGTTTTGGTTGTTGTTGTTTATAATAGTATTAATCTCATCTTTATAAAGCTTAATAAGATAGTTTCTCTTAAAATTACATCTACATTGCGTTTAAATTATTGGCTAATTACAGAAATTTCATTAAAATTAATGTGAAATTTTTAATCTTTAGAAATTTGTACTTAAAATGTTACATAGCAAACATCTTTCGTTACAAACTCAAGCATTAGTTGAAAATGTTCTTCGTTACCTTGAATACGAACACAATAATAATTGGAGTTGTTTTCCTTTTTAGTCTGTAATGCAGGAATTTATACATATTTATTATTCTAATGTAGGTACTAGTCATAAGTATTTCACATTTAGCGTACTGCGAAAGTATGTGGAATAAGCATCAACAGCGTTTCTACTAGAAAGAAACATTTCTCACAGGTACAAAATAGCAATTAACCTCCACATTTAGCTACTATAGCTATTATAAACCAAAAACGTACAAAAAGCAAATCTTTTGAAGAATTTGTGAAAAAGCTGCTAAAAGAACAGTTTATAAAATGCGTTCAAAACGAACTAATATAATGTTAGAATATAAAATTAATATTAACTCGATGTATTTTAGATCTTCTTGTTACTGTAGCTTCATTACAGTAAGAATTATCCAATTGTGAAATGTTCACATTTAATAAAAGGCTTTTACCTACGACTGGGTTTTCGTTTAAAGTAAACAGTTGAAAATGGAAACTATTGGTACTAGAACACATTGCTGCAAATCCTGTAGTATTTTTAAGATAATACTTTAAAAAGCATATTTCTAAATGAAACTTGAATTCTTAATCGGAGTTCCACAAAACGTAGTTGGCAGGCATGATATTGCTTCTAATTCTAAAATGTTAAAAAGCAAATGTGTATAGTTAGTTAAAGAAGATTCAAAACCATGGTTATTTGAAATCGATGAAGTGGTTGCAATGCATGGTCTAAAGTGTTAAGATTACCGCCATATCATCGTCAGTTTAATCCTATTTAATTAATATGAGGATATTCTAAGGAATATTATAATGACAATTGGAAGAAATAGTACACAGTATAATGATGAAAATGTGTCATGTTAATTTGGATAGAATCGTCACAAAAGGTAGATGAAAATTATGGGTAAAAATGTATTGAACATGCGAAAAAGATATGTCCGAATGGTCGAATGCAGAAAAACAGATTGATATCATGCAACATCCCATTATTTTTAATAGTGGTGATACAAGTTCGGACACTGACAGCAGTGATAAAGATAATGCTTTCGATAAGTAAATAATAGAAGTTTATACAATTACACTTTTTTTACAATTTAATCTAATATTTTACTGTAACAAATTATCATAATACACATTGCATGTTATTTATGTTCTGTATATTGATAAATCGAAATTAAATAACATCTATTACATGCAAAGTATACAGGTCGTGGATTAGTGGAAGTTAATTTTTTTGACTTTCTACTAAATGTTAGAGCAAACTTTCTTTAAAGTTTGATAATTGATAGAATATTTCCTGTACTACTTCAATAAAAATATTTTACAAACGATTTGTTTAATGGTGTTTAACTAATTTAAAACATCAGTTGTTTAATGCTTCTATTACTGCTCTATTCTCGTTTTTGATCCTGGCCATCTTATGTTACGTCTATATTTAAACTTCTTGATGCAGATAAAAGGTATTTATAATTTATACGACAGATCCAAACCATATTTCTTCTCCTCGAAGGGTTTATACTGTACAGCAATTTTACAAATCTGCAACAAGTTTTCCAAGTAATGAACAATATTAGTACAACTTGTATGTTTTAGATAGATATAAAGTGCAATAAAACGTACGAAATAATCGCTAAAACACAAACGCAACGAAATAATGTATAAATAAACATTAACATAACCTAAAATTATATTCAAGTAAATGAAAGTCGAATTTAACAGTTATTATTTCCAATACCGTATAAACTTCGAAATACGTTTACTGAATATTAATTTAGACACTGTTTAAGAATCAGTTCTGCCCTAGTTTAATTGATCCCGACTATACCATATGCATTATCATCAAAGGCATCTGGATTTATAGATCACAAGCCACTGACAGAAAAACTTGATTAAATATTTTTGGAGATTAAATGTTAAAGGATATGATTGGCCTATTAAGTAACTAACTTCCTAAATTGTGAGTAGTTGTGCGGGATGACTCAATAACCAATTTTAATAGGCCTTATTGTAAAAACTTTGAAGGGGCCGAAGACTCGACTGTTAATTGGTTGGTCCTTATGACTGATGTGGTACGGTATGGTTAAAATAATAATTCCGTGTTACCTTGCCTTGTTTATTGTTTGAACCGTTACATGAGCTTCTTGATTGTCCATTATGATAAGCAACTTGTTTTCTTTGATAAGATGTGCATGATTTACGAAATAATCTAAAAATTTGAGGAAAACATTTCCAGTCGACCACCAAAAGTGATTTCATATGTGTCAGGGGGACCCATTTTCTATATGGTACTTAAAATAAACCCTAGTGATAATAAGGACTGGAAGCATCGAGTTTGCTGTAGAACTTACGCAAGATGCCGTAGTCACGTTTACTCCACGTTCGCTGCTAGTCACGCCTTCTACTTGTTTTTATCCTTTAGGAGAGATAACTTTAGGGAGATTGTGGACAGTAGATAGCCTACGGTAAATACTTTCCATATAGTATTGTTATTTTTTACAATAAAAATTGTATCCGAACTGTTTCCAAATGCTCTTAAATGTTTCTGAAGCGTTGTTCTTAAGACACTAAATACCTTAGATGCTAACTGAATAGATTTTCCATCTTATTTATTGCTCTTACGGCATTACGAAACTTTTCTTTTGACACTTTGGACCATTTTATTCTGTTTCAACTTCTCGGCATCTAAAAAAGGAAAAATGCCATTTTCAAACGAAATTAATTATTTGTTGTAACTCTAATTGGTAACAAAATAATGTAATATAATAAAATAATACAAGAAACCCGAGAACATGGGTATGAGGAAGCATAATTTGAAAAACATATTGTACATTTCCTCATATGCATCAGCGCTTAGTGACCTGAAGTGCAACACGTGTTGTTTGCTCTTACTAAAGCAAGTATATGTTATTTCTTTATACTTCATTATACCTAGAATATGATGCTTAACAAGGTAAAATTAAGAATTATATCTAATTCTATTTACCTTAGCCAGTAAAAATCGAAAAGCTAGAAATCAAAATTATACTTTCAGCAGCGTAAACATATACATTGCACTGATGGCTGTAGTTAGCGACGAACTCGACTAACTAGAGTAGAGTTTCTGCAAGGAGTGGTACCGACTCATCACACCTATAAATAACATTTTCTCTTGACTCATTATCTAGAACCTAATACTGGTTCGAGGTACGTCGCGGTGTGGGGTACGCTACCTTCCGCTATATTGAAATTGTGTATAATAAAAATTAGATATTAAAATTTAAACACGTCAAAATTTATAAAATTTTAGTGGTCGATGTGGCAAACTTATGAATAAATAAAATTTAACATAACACTGAAAACGATAAGGTCGATTATTTAAATTAATTACTACAGAAGAAAAACAAAATACATGAGTATGTATCCAATCTGCTAATTCTTAAAAGACTCATTGGTGAAGAGGCGATTGAATTAAGTGAATATTGACTTAGCATAGAGCTTGTAATAAAAAATAGAATGTTATTTTAGAGCAAAAACGACAGCTTGCATCCCAAAAATCAATGTTAATTTGGTTAATTTGGAATTTGGAATCGAATGGTCGTTTACTCCGGAATGAGATAAATTCGCCATGAATATCTACGCAAAAAATTTGTAATAAACATACAAAATATTGTATTTTGTTACCAATTGGGCAATTCTGTAGAGCTTAATTTTCTGCAGGCTGAGTACGGATAGAGAAAATCTGTAAACGTTTTAATCTGGGGGTGTTTGAATTAAAGGCTAAAATGCACTATTTTTATTCCTTTTTTAGTAAGAAAAATTTTACAAAGGCTACAAACATAAAGCTATTTAGGCATGAGGACAGAATTAAGAGGTTGTAGCGTTTCCAGTACTTTAAAATGTTGAATTCTACAAATAAATCAATAAATAGTTTTGACAAAGCCTACTTACAAATTTATAAATGCAATTTAATTGTTTAAAATTTAAATTAAATGAATTAGAGCACAAGATTTGATTTAAAGTACTTAGCAGGGTCTCTAAATTTAGCCGTAACAATAAATGAAAGAGACTAACTCCTTTTAAATGAGGAGTGACTTTCTAAAACGCAGTTTTTAACTGAAATATGTTTTAGAGTTATTTACAGATTTCTGTTACTTGAATTCCATGTGAGATAGGTAACTCTTGTAAATTACATTGTGGTATATATGTATTCTATTTGAAACACTTTTGGTTTCTAACCATAAAAAAAAATCAAAATTATAAAAAACTACATTTTGAAACAGAAATTGAAAAACAAATGGGTTTTAGTATAATTAAGCTGGAATAAACTGACTTTTGATATTGAAAAGTAATTTATTAACTTGAAATATAAACATGAGCAGTTAGACTCGAAAAACAATATGAAAACTAAATAAAATAATACAAGGGAAAGTCAAAACTGGACATGAAGGCGGCCGTCATCTTCTGTACAATCACAAGTCTTGCTGTTCAGCTTCTTCTTCTGTATTTGTTTGACCAGGATCATTGTATTCATTGTCAATTAATTTTGAAAATAACTTATCCAACAAGTTGTCGATATCGTTAAGCTTTTTATTATTCAATGCCCTGCCTAGCACTACTTCTTGAAATGGTGTTTTTGGAAATGGTTTTCCCTTCTTCAGCAAAGATTTTGCTTTGTTCAGGTCAGTTCTGTAACAAGGCTCAACTCGTACACTGATTTTTGTGTCCTTACATTCTTGTATGTATATTCTTTTAACATATTATATTTTCAACTTTTTTGAGGCAATTCGCTAATGATTTCGAATAGTATAATTTCCAATTTTCTCCTAAACACGTGACGTCTTCTATTTCATAAAAAATTTCCCAGTAATTTTCTTTTTTTAATATTTCCGTACGCTTTTTAGATATTTTCTATATCCCTCCAAACACCCTATCCGTTGGCAAGAAAGAATGTCCTCGTACAGGGAAAACAAGAAGTGCAGTAAGATCAACGATGCCATACGTAACCAAAACATCAACATACTTATAACTGTTGAGTTTTTGTTCTGGCCGGAACAAGCATCACAAAATAGCTTTAATGAAGTACAATCTTGGGATAAATTTAACTCTCTTAAAAAGTCATACAAGACTGAACCAATCTCAGTCGCACCTCTTTCTGCCTGAATCTCGACCCACGAATAGAATACACGATCTGAGGATTGTACAATATCAGTTATACAGGAATTATACAGTACAAGCTATGGAGAGTAAAATGCCTCTTGTATAGGTGTACCTATGGTAGTACCTGTACTTGTTGCAAATTAAAACAAAAACATACACATCATTCAGGTTTCTCATTCGTTAACAGGTTAAATTGTTTTGCCGAAGTCTTGTGCAATTTTAGTTTCATGCTAATACAAACTATTTGGTCCTCACTTGCTGTCGTTTTCAATTGATTTTTAAGTTGACAGCAGTAATTATATACATCTGTGGCAGGGGTCTCGAAACCTATGTAGAATTTTGTACAAAAAATTTTATTAACAAAGGTTTTCTGGACTTTCAAAGCACTATCGACCAATGAATTGTGCATATTGTACAATCTTGTAACATTAAGTTCTGAGGACAAGTAGAGTCTTTTAGATTTTTGTCTGTTATAATGGGATTCGGTAGCCTTGAGAGTTCCAATAAATTTAATTACCGATTTCTCTTTATCGGCGTATTTCATCGATTTACGGTCTCCGCCCCTGTTTTCTCTAATTCCATCGCCATTTTGAACTTGCTTTGAAATAGTTAATGGCCGTCGCTGTGAAAGGTTGAGAGCAGTGCTAAAACATTTCTGACCAACAGCTTGCAGATTGTGGTCATTATTAGTAAACATGTATTTTACACGAACAGTCTACACCATTTTATAACAAGGTCTCTTTTTAGGATAAGTAGTTTTCAACAAATGAAATTTTATTATTCTATACAATGCGATTTGGCAGTCTGAATAGTTTTTCTCGTACTTTAATTATTGCTTCTCGGGATATTGCATTACATTTTAACCTCCTTCCATTGTGGATACATGATCTAGTAAATCCCTCCAAATTAGGAAAGTGATTATAGTGTCTGAAAATGATACAAATTTCAAGTTCCTATACATAACCTAAAAGCGATAATTAACAATTGTTTACCTCAATTCTTTGACACGTTGCTTAGCGTGTATTATTTTTTCTCTTTTTCTGGCACCTTCTGATCGAGTTTTCACTAAAATATCACCTTGGTTCATTTCAAAATAATTTCATTTTTACCAACAGTAACTAAAGCACCACAGATTACATGTAATTCATAGAGCAGTAAAACTGCGTTTTGAAATGGATCAAATATAACAAAATACTGTCTTCTGAAATGATTAAAAGTGAGCAAAAACGGCGTTCTGAAACGGAATCCAACGTTGATATCACATTTTGTACCGAAAATTCTACGTTTTGAAACGGTTGTAATACTTCATTTGATTCAGGATAGTTAAATCTACCAAACACCATCTAGAAGTGAAAAATGGAGATTGGGTCGAAAACTGAGAAAATTCCTCAAATATCAATTGCGTAATTAGTAGAATGGCTAAGGAAACAAATATACCGGGATTTTCAAAAATACTGACTATAAATAAATTTGAATTGATTGAAAACGTAATTAAAACTATAGATATGATCCTATAGCATATATAGTTATCTTAAACAGAGAACAAAGCATTTTCCCTGGAGTTTAAACTGTAAAGGAAGGGATTTCATATTTAAGGTGACAAATTGGTCTCGATTTTTACGTAGTAATGAAAGGAATAAAATTTCGTTACAACGAATTGCTTATTACACATTAAATGAAAATCAGCTTTATAAATATATTATATCAAATTAAAATATCCGAAAAAAGATACTACGGTGATATCAAAACTGATGCAATTCAGAGTTTAGTATTAACAAATATTTAATATTCATAGTTTAAAAACAACTCCCGGTTAAATAAACTAGTCAAACTTTAATCACCATAAATTTCTAACCTGAGGGCAATAAAAAGATAAGCGACCGAGATTTTTAAAATACCAAAGACAGTAATGAAACTTCCACAAATAGAGGTTGAGAAGAAATTTTACAGTTCAAGGGAAACGTCGGCTGATAAAGTTTGAGAACAGCAACTTCATCATATTAGTTGCTAAATACATTGAGTTTTATCTTTATAAGACCTATGTGCTGGGTTGACCTATTTTGGAGATTATGCTGCCTCTTAGGAGAGCTTACAAAATATATGACATAAACCAGCCTGCAGGCGATGAAATCTCTATATTTCACTCAAAAAGGAACTTGAACAGTTTTGTAAAACTCTTTACAAAGACAAAAGCGCAAACAATTTAATGTTGGATTTACATAAATGTTCTTCTTAATTTTAGTCAAGGGAAAATAATTTTTAATTTAACCGTCTCATTGCGGTTTATGCTCTGTGAATATTCTAGGATTTTCGAATAAATGAAACTTTCACCTTAATTACACTCAGTTCAAAGATAACTAATTTTTATAACCTTATTAATAAATAGCTACTATAACTAACGAACGCTCTTTCTGCTTTAGGTAGAGTAATGTATTACCGATAAACGTGTTTAGTTAATAAATTATTTCCAATGAGGATATGATTACACCTTCAAGTGTTGCTGAGAACTAGTCTTTAGTTGTTCAATATCCCAATCCACTTAGTGGAAAATCTATTGGAAATACTAGCGTATGAGTATACGTTCAAAATGTAATTTAAATTTGGTGCACAAGGAATGTAGTTATAGAAGACTAATTGAGTATCAACCTAAAAACAGTTAAATATATTTTGACGGATAACATCCACCATATGTAAATACGCAAAATTTATTACTCAACTTTCGGTATAACTTAAAAGAGACTGTCACTGTCGCCTTTTTCTTATATATTGCTATCACTTTATTTGCATTTTAGTATTTGGCGTTTATGAATCTTAATATTACAGTCCCTTCTTTTAATCTTAATTTTTTGTTCTTTTATCTATCTGACTTAGTTCTTTCAAAACTAAAGTTACTTCTATACTTCATAAAGAGTAAATCTCTATTCGTTTTTTCTAGACAACTAGATGTGAATATTTTCCAATTTGTCAATGCCTCTTTGCAATTTTTTGTAAGAATAAAAGGACACCTACTATTTATTTCAGTTCAAGTAACAGCACGCCACTAGCTATTTATTTTTGTAATATTAATTTAGTTTTAATCTAGGAAATTAGGAGCTCCTGCTTATTAATTTATAAAGAAATAGGTTAGCGGAGAAAAGTATTGCAACACCAGGATGCTACCGTTTTCAGTACGGCAATTTCTAGAGCAGTTAGACCTATAAATTTGTGCGAAGACCTTTTAATTCATTAGATTAGCTATAAAATTGTAATAAAATCCATTTTATAGAACTGTTATTCAGTTCGTCATTATTTTGCCTACTGAAGTTCTTTGGTAGCACTAGATTTCCTATATTCATGAAGAAGTAAAAGTCGTACATTGGAGCTAAACTTAAAAACTCCTAAATTAATAAAATTCCAAAAAAAAATTAAAATGTAACTATATTTACCACGCAATTATGTTTTTTAACATATTCTATTCATAAAATTAGAATCAACAGGGGCTAGATTCCTTAATTCCTTTATATATATATATACATATATATATATATATATATATATATATATATATATATATATATATA
>JAHWXV010579237.1:0-11661 GCA_024586415.1 Phrixothrix hirtus | reverse complement strand
CCTCTTTCCAATGGTATGTAAATTGTTTATTTTGAATGTATACTTTAATAAATACGAATTTATTAAATTGGGGCATTCATTTAGAATAACCCTGTAGTATTGCATATTTTAATTGTAAATTACAGCTGAATATAAAATAACACCATATCCAACTGTATTAACATTTGGAAGTAAGACTTGAGTTGCGAAGTCCTCCTAGTATCTCAAGTTTTTGTATATTACATCTTAGGCCCTTTATTCCCAGAGTAGATGGGTCGAATGCAATACACCCTAGTGCTTTAAGTAAGCAAATTCTACTGTCTTGCGTTTACCAATCGTCAGCGAGATGGTAGATATTGAGACTACGTTAGCGTCCATACTGGCCAGACTAAGAGAAGGCAACCGCCGCGAGGCGTTTAAGAAAATGGGATCGTTCCTAGGTGAAATCATCGCCAACATAGAAGGACCCAAGTACAAGCACCTGGACCACCAAAGTCGCATAGAGCGTTCTGTGATGGAATACATCATTAGCGCCGCAAAAATCCTAGATCTCGTGCAAGAAGAGTCCAAATCTCGTCAAACAACTGAAACCATCTCCGTCGTCAAAAATTCTCTAGGCACAGAGATACAATACTCCTCCACGGAATATGTGAAGAAGAAGGCTTCCAACAAGTCATAAGTAGAAAACGTAAGATACCTGCAGGACGAGCCGACGCCGGCGCGTTAACGAAAATGGTGACCAGAAACCGTTCCGAACCCCTTTCTGACACAGAACCGAGGCAAGAAACCGATACAACACTAATCACAGTCTCAAAAAGGAGCACTACGAGGAAGGTGGTGAAGAGGATATCCCCATAGTACTCCGTAATAAAGAAGAATGGTCAAGCGTAGTAAAACAGCTTGAAAGCGACAAAATTAAACCCAGGGTAGCCACCAACACAGTCCTAGGCATCAGAATACAGCCAGAGTCCGAATCTGACTTCGAGAAGGTCAGAAGCATTTTTGATGATAGGCAGCTCCCTGTACACGCACCTTCTAGCGGAAGACAAACTGCTGATGGTAGTGATCAGGGGACTACATGAAAGCATTACTGACGACGAAATGAAAGCTGATCTGATCAAGAAAGGTTTTGAAATAATGGTTGTAAAAAGAATACGTAGCGGGAAGGACAATACTCCTCTTCCGCTAAGCTTCGTCGAGACTGAGAAATCGACAGGGTCCAAGGCAATCTGCAACCTGGCGGAGGTCCTGTACATCAAAGTCAGGGTAGTGGCGCCTAGAAAGGTAGGAGGGGCACAAACCAGTGCTACCGATGCCAGCAATTTGGACATTTACAGCGGTGAAGTCAAGTGTGCTGGGGCACCACACTACACCAGCGACTGCGACAAAGGGCAGGAAGCGCCGCCCACCTGCATCAATTGCGGTGGTGGTCATACCGCCGACTACAAAGGTTGTTCCAAGTTTCCAAGCTTGAAGAAAACCAAAGAGCTAGCCGCAGCTATCGAAAAAAGACCCAGTAGCGTCCTGTTATATGCGAAAGCGGTGAAAGGCTCAGCCTCCCCCGCCCAGCCAACTGCGGCGCTGTTCAACGCAGCGGATATTACAAAAGCCGTGGCTATAATTATGGAAGCCGAAAAGGACGTCGCTATCTTCGGTCAAGGTGTCCCGAAAATCCTGGGCCGTCTCCCGGACATCCTAGCGGTGTTTGGGGCGACGTACTGAAAGCCACGCCCATAACTGGGCGCTGCTCATTAGCAGCACAAACAAAAGGATTAACGAAACATCTTCGCCAGAGTTCAAGGGAAAGCAATTCCCGGTCCTCCATTGCCATTTAAATAATGCGATGTGTTAGCATTTGGCGTGAAACTAATGCGCTTCTTCGATAAAAGCTTCTAAAGTATGCGGCGATACTTTGAAACTAAACGGTTTTTCTAATGGTAGTAAAAATCGAGCGGAAAATGTATTCTACTATTTAGAATAGGATATAAATGTTAAATAGAAAATTAATTAGGATATATTTAAAGTGATAACATTAAGAAATGGCGCATTAGATTGTTTGATGATGAAATTAATTCGTTATAAAGTATCAATAATTTTCCTCTAGAGTTTCTTTTAACTTTACAATTTTTCGGAAAACTGAACCCAATTTAAAAAACAGTAAACTTTTCTCTTAATATTACTTTCTACTCTTCACTTTTAAACGCCTTTGATGTAAAGAATATTGACATATTTCAATTTAGACATGGAAATTAGTTCTACAACTTTAAGTTTTTCATTCTAATGTAATTATTATTTCCAAACTTGTGGTTGTAATGTATATATTTTTTTTTAATTCCGTATAGTGGCATGTCTGTTATACAAATCATTATCAATTACAAGGTTTGATTGCTAGGAGTTACTTGTTTGAAATAAATTTAATAAATCTATTTTAAATGACATTTTGATGGTTTTCGTTATCAAAATGCTTTATCAGTATAAACATTTTATTACTAATACACTTTCAAAGATTCGTTAATCTATTGCTGATTTGCATTAAACTTGAACTTATTTAGAAATTATATCATGTGTTTGGTTTAATTAAGCGTATACTAGCAAGCAACTTATCTCGTAAATTATTATTTTCTAATACTTATTGAGCTTGCACATCCTTAATCTGACTAGCAAGTTTAATAACGGTAATACGAATTTCGACAAACATGAGTAGTTTGCTGTACCGAAGTTGTTAAACTTGTTAAAGGCAATAAAGTAATGAAAATTTAATGTTTTATTTATGTTATATAATAAAATAGTAATATACAAATTAAACGTAAATTGACTTCCGTGATAAATTCGGCTAATAAAGGATATTACTAGAACTGAATACTAGAAGATAACCTACTTTAAAAAGGTGGATGTTCTGAAATTAAATTTATGTCGTGGTGACTGATGAGCTGAATTTATATCCACCCTCAGGGTAAGAAAATATGAGAAAATCAATTCCATTTATTTTGATGGAAACAAGCAAAAGTTATCAACTTTCGAACGCCTCTTAAACTAGTTCTCAGAAATTTTAGCAATAATATTTAACGTTTAGATTTATACATGCTGCTATGTGATTCGCCATTATTCAGTCATATTTACTTTTATTGTTAATGAAAATGTATATAATTTTATTTATAACTGACAGCAAATTTATAAAATTTGTCCAACTTTTAAAATGCTCCAGATCAAAACTTTACTTTTGATTAATTCAGCGAATCATAAATTATTCCTTCCATTAATTGGTGTCAATTTAACTGGATAATCTTTCATGGTTCTGAAATTTTTACTTCAAGTTGCCAAAGCATCATGTCAAATAAAAGTTTTTCAAGATTATTGCCAATTACTTAGTGATGGGTAGAAAAACTTGCTTTCAAGAGGGCTTGAAATTCTATCAAAATATAAAGTAGAAATTAATCAAAAGCACTCTGGATATATAAATCATTTTACTTTAATTGACCACAGGTCATTGTCCATTTACGCATTTATTGTTGTTTTTATTTGAAATAAACATTTCACATAGATTTAAAATTTAATTGATAAGTCCAGTACAACAATATTTCATTTCATATATTTGCCTTTTGCAACAATTAATTGCTAAAATGTTGTAAAAGTATTCTTAGGAACTGGACTCCAAATTATTCTGCTGTACCACCATTATGAAATATACCATAAATGTTTCCGCTACGTAAACCCTCTTCGTAAATGACACCAAGCTAGGCTTGCAAAATCTTGAATGATTTGACCTCTTCCCCGTGCAGAAATAAGATTAGAGGCCTTAGAAGCTCGACTCGGAAAGATGAGGTTACCGTAAGAAGTAATAGTAATCTTCCCGTCGTTTACAATTCACGCTAGGACAGTCAAGAGTTTGTGAATTAGTGTGCTCCTCGCGATTTTTAATTTAAACAGTCAAATGCGTGGGAACGTTTATCCAAATTGAGGATCGACTGGGCCAACGCATACTGGCAAAAGGTGTTTTGTGCTATTGCATTAGCCTCGCTTTAACATACCTCCGATACAAGAGTACAATCTCTAACTATCATGTGCCTGTAAACCTCTCGCCTTCGGCGGCCAAGCAAATCACCATATTCTAACTTTTAAGTTATCAACCTCCTTTTGAGGGTTATGAAACGGTCAACATCTGACAGTTATGTATTCTGCACCATATCTTATTTAATAAAATAATTACCTTCATACTATTAATGAACCTACAAACCGTATTTAATGTCATGTGAGCTAACAATTTGGACTTCTGAGATAATGAATTGTAAATATAACCATGGCAATTAACAACGATAGATCATTAGATCAACTATAAAAATAAACTGGGCCGTTTTAATCGTTGATTAATTTGTAATGTGGTTGTGGACGCCCATATTTTATTTCACTATACCGATTTTTATTTAGCCATATGCTTTATTGTCATGTCTTGGTCTCAAGTTTTTCTTATTTCAATCATATCTAAACAAGTAAGATGACATGTATTCTGGAAAATTCAGCGATCTATACAGGAGAGTAGCTGGCGAAGTTTTACAACCTTATAAGTTATCATTTCCCTCGAGTATTTCGTACTCCGATGTGTACCCTCAAGTTCTGTATAAATAAATCTGTGTCAAGGTGAAGTGGCTCCCTTCCAATTCAGACTAATTTAACCGTCGTCGATACTTTGGAACTTACGTAGCGACAATCAATTAGATCCACTTTGAATCTCTCGCTCCCCTTGACTGTAATTCTGAATGTACTGAATATTGACAGTTATCTACCTTCCAAAGATGCCTAGCGCTATTTCGTCCCGTTACATGACAGTTTAAGAAGCAGTTATTTCTACGGTAGCTTACGTCATTTCTACTACAAGCGTAAGTTTAATACAAAATTAATTAAAGGAAGTTGGGTTATAAGCTTGTTAAAGAATTATAATATTTCAACAGTATTTTCAAGCATTGTTAAGCCCTTAAAATACAAACCGAAAAGCTTGTCTATTGTAGATTTTAAAATTCAAAATTCATTTTTCAAACTGAAACAATAGGAAGGATAAAAAGCTGTCGAATTAATATCCAAGAAATGCGATGGTTATAGCTATCTTCTTTTAACTTCATATGGCTGAATGCTATCAATAATTAATTTGGTACAGTAACACTATTTATATTCAAGAATAGTTATTTGTAGCGTTAGTCTGAAAACCGAAACTTTACAGGTACGGGGTATAGTGAGGGCTGGACCCCAATCCACATTTTTTGTGGATAAAATTTGTTAAATAACTGCACCATTATTTAGTAGGTAACATAAGGTTACATTAATTTTTGACTTCAAATGCCCCTATTTAAGAAAGTCTTCTTTTCTAATATCAGGTTCAAAAAGGTTAAATTCTAATTTTGTCTGCACTTCAGTCTTACTAAACAAATCTAAATACTTTTTGTTAGACACTTGGTACCGTAACAGTTCCAAAAAATACAGAGTTGTTTTTATCGTGCTTAATGTGATTTCGGGAAAAGATCGATGTAAGTAGAGAAAGTTGTGTGCGCACACTAATATTGTACCTCTTATTAACCCTAGTCGCTTAAATTAACAATTGTTTATCATTTTTTTTCTGACAAAACATTCATCCATCCGAAGACTGGATTTTTAGTACTTTATTTAAATTTAAAATTTGTTTCCGCGATAGAATTTTAAATTATGACATCCGCTTTGAGCTTTATTTATACAGAGTCCGACATTAATAACTGGCGATTTTGAATATTAAAATGATTTCTAAACTTATTTTATTTTAGCAATGCCGGTTATTTCTAAGGAATAAGAGATATAAAACCATTTTTCAAGGTAGCATCCTTCAGATGCCATCCATCACGTTGAATACATTTCAGCGCTCGATTTGCACGTAGAAGTAAATCAGCAGTAAACTAAGTATTTTCAAAAATTACGTGGTTTATTCGTTCAAGGTTGCTATATGTATTTTATAGGATTGTAATTAAGCAGCTCCACAAGAAAGGGCATAACAGTGTTACATCTGGTGAGTTAGGGAGCTAACTCAAATATTTAAACTGAGAAATAATATGTAAGGGAAAGATTCTGCGAAGAAAACTTTTATGTTGCGTGTTGTATGAACCACGGTTACGTATAAAAGCTACGGTCTTGATTCTGATTTCAAGAAGGTTTCTAACATATCTATTAATCTAACATCAGATACAACAAGGGAAACAGTAATTGTGCTGGAATAAAAACGATGTTAAGGAATTTGCTGAAAATTTCCGACAGGCCAGTATTGGAAAACTTTGTTGACAAAAAACGGTAGATATGGAAAGTCTTTGACACCAATGAGCAAGTTTTCCACAATACTAAGAGTGAATGCAATAATTTGAAGAAATTACTATTTTTCAAGTCTTGATCTTTTAGCTTTTGCACATTTTGCAATTTGTATGGATGTTGTCACAAGACGATATGACAATAACGCAAGTGTCAGAATTCACGAGTGTTTAACCACGGCCGGCAAAGCTTCAGTGGAGTGAGGTGTTGTCCATCGGTACTACAAGGCTAAACACTGTAGGAATAATATGTCTAAATCGGTAAATATGGGCGCCACTGTACTCAAGACAACTGCGAACAGGCGGTGTTCCAAGAACACCCTGTCTGTCGCGATATTAATGACCTTACCTTCAAGCGGAAAACAGACACTCTAATGGTACTGCAGAAACTGGACTAAAACCGAAAGGAATGTTCTTATGCTAAAGATTCTCGTTTACTTATGATCACACTGTATATAAAAATCAATGATCTGATTCTGACTAAAAATTCAATTACTTGTTATGTTACTTGCAAAAATTGAAAACTTGCAGTGCATTAAATAAAATAACTAAGGGCTAGGTTCAAGACTGACCACCCTGTATATGATAAATTAATTAATTGAGCTTTAAATGCTTTTAAAGAGGAATATTCCTTTAGCTCAGAAATAAATAATTTATGACCTTTATTTTTAATAATTTCGCAAAATACTAAATCACTTTTTGCCCGCGCACTTTAAAACTAGGATAGCACTCGTGTTGTCGTTGATGAAATAAGAACTAAAATTTGAAGCACTAGAACATCTTTATATTAACTTGGTTTGCACCAAATATACAAATATGTACATATATAAATTCAGTCGTTGAACAAGGAATGAGGTCAAACTTATATTCTAAAAACACAGTACATTAGCTGACGAAAAACTAGACTCGTGTCCACTTAATAACGTAAATCAAGTGACTATTGCAATTTTTGGAATGAGCACCAGGTTTTTGCTAACGACACGACAATATTTGAAGGAAAAGATACATCAAAATAATATATAAACAAATGGCTACCCAGGGTATCTTAAACAAAGGTAATCCTAAACTAAATAAATTTACATACAAAAATAAGGTATTACAATTGGTGAATTTACATGATTGAAACTAAAAACGTATAACGCTTTACTAAAACAATTTTTAATTCAACGCTGCCACCGATATTCTAGGTCCGTAATTTATTTATTCCTGTAATAATTAAGTGAAACAGGCGGTAACTTTCTTTAGCTAAATTGACGTTAATTTTTTCAAGCAAAACTAGGTCAGTGGTGACAGCACAGCATTCGATGATTGCAAACGATTTGCACAGGTAATTCTTCCTTGCCGAAATCGGGATAGGCGAAGAAGGAACAAAGAAAATATAAAGCACTTACAGGTGGATGTTTACTTTGCGTTCGGGAAGTGGATCAGCCTTTTATTTTTAGGAATAATAACCCTTCACAGGTGGAAAGATGCATCTATGCAACAGGTCGTATTTTCATTAAAGGACAGATCCCATTTATTTGGAGTTTCTGCCTACGGGTCGAAAACCAGGCAGATACGTAATTTCTTTAACAAAATCCCAAGCATTTCCATAAAGTAAATATAAGAAAACACCCCCGATCAACACTTATAGCTTTTCACTACTTAATACAAACGTCGCTTACTCAGAACTAACTTTTCGTTACCGAATGGTTCCTACGGACTGTACCTTACCCCTCGGGTGAGATAATATATTTCTCGCAACGCTGCGAGATAATCTCGTTACTTCTGTTTTCTATGAGAAGTTCACATTCTTTTACAACGTTGGCCTTAAATCGGCGACACAAAACCTAATGCGTAAATTCATATACCAATCCCCCTGTTAAATATCGCACTTGTTTCTGCATTAACAAAGTGCATTATTTACTTTAGTAACTGAACGTTGGAATTTTTATGAGAATAAACAGTCTATAACTTTGCCTTGGAAGGTGCCTGGATAGCAAGTTGTAATACATTGTACATACAAAGCTGACGTAAATGTTTACACAGCTGCAATTAAATTCTGAATTTGTATGAGATTTTAAAATACTAATTTTCTTGTACTATAGAGGTGCATTGAAATAATTAAATATAAAGGCAATTTACTCTATGAATAAAAGGATGTTTTTAATAGTTCATGGTTTAAACCTAATCTTAATTAAATACTTATAAGTAAATAATGCAAGTCATAATGCTTACTCATGTTATAATGATTTAAATAACGTATTAGCAACAAAAGAACAGCGAGAGCTGACAATGTAAATGCAAATGATTTTTTAATATCCGGATAACATTTTTTGTTGAACAAACCAAGTGCGAGCGCATGTTTAGTAGCATACCAAAGACAGTTTCACTGCGCAAGTGTACAATTACTAATAGGATCACCAGGCTACTTATCGCTCTTCGCGCCATCCTCTATCCCAATTTTAAATGGTATTTCGTGATTGATCACTACAAACGTCTAGCGGCGAAAACTGCCCTGGCCTGAACAGTACCTATTCTCATAAACATTTCTACTTAGGAGACTGTTATAAACTCGCTGGTGCACGTGCAAAGGAGTATAAGCCTATAAAGTAAAGTTTTGGGAAAAGCTAGGAATAAAATTTTCGCACATTTCAATTTTAAATTTAAAAAAACAACAAGTCTTAGAATGTTTATTTTTATTGTATGTATGTTATTTATAAAAATACTTTTATCTACCAAATTCGTTTATTAAACACAAGAAAAGATTACAAAAATAAATGTATTTATATCCATTGACACAACTAAATAATTCGAATTAACGTTTTATGCATTAAAAATAAAAAGAAGATGATAGCGTTACTATATACTACTGGACTGCATCAAATTCGTCTTCATCTTCAATAGAATCTAAACATACCTTACGTACATCTTTGTCGCTCAGTAAGTTTTTATCGAAGTCATGAAATACTTCACACATATGGCAGTAATTCTATTACATTTTGCTTTTTCTTATTGGAAATAGGTATTGGGCCGTCATGAGAAAGCGTCGGATTCAAAGGCACGTTGCTGTAATTTCTTCGCTGATTATCTTAAATGGCTCTAAGGGATCTAATGATGTCTTGTAATAAAGAATACCACATTATTTCCTGTTGTACAGAACCCATTTCACATTCCTTCAAATAAATTTGTCACCGTCTTCATTTATCTTATTTTATTGTAGAGAATTCTTGAACAGTGAAGTATAATCGTAAAAGTCCTCCCTTTTCATTTTTTTGCAATAAATGATTTCTTTTTTCCTGTTTGCCTTACTAATTGGATCCAGTCATGTGGATGATTTATGGGGTTCCATATTTCTTCCTCGTCCTCTCTATCAAGGAGTGATAGGTGACGCACTTCATATTCGTGTGGCCAGCGAGAAAAAGTTTATGGTCAACTGTTTCCAAGTGCTGGTTATTTTGTAACAATGTAAAAAATATTTCTACAACGTGTGTATTCTTATTTTAGCCACCACGGGTATCGGAATACAATATAACACGTTTAACATCTATAGTAAAGTCAAGAAGATGCTTATACAAGAAAGAAGCAACTTGGTTCGCACCTTTTCCACCAATACCTTCATGCCTCATGTAGTTAAAAGATTGCTCGGTAATGCAACCACGAACAGTCAGATTGAATGTCCACAGCTGTCTTTTATAAAATGCAATGGACGTAAATAGATCAGTTGTTGTAGAGGCGTTGTCTTAGTAGGTTTGTTTGTCATTACTGTTTGATTTATATGAGTAGTCGGCTTCGGCTTGATGACGGGTAAGTTGTCTGGTGAGTTCGTCTATGTTTTTGGCATTTGCCCTAATTTTGATATGTAGTTGGTCACAATTTTGGCAGGTGTCCTTTCTTGGTTGTTTTAAACTTACCTTCATTACGTAAAAAAGTTTTTCGTAAACCTTTCTGCTTACTGGTCGGTATCTAGATTCTATTTTTGGATACACTTTATAAATTTTAGCAAATGTGTAGTGTGGTGTAAGATACTTTTGAGTAGTCTAACTTCTGCAGTAATGGCCTTCGTAAGCAGGCAAAGACAAAGTATGTTGCTTAGCGGCTTCTATAATTTCATTGGGCAGTTTATGCCAAGGTCCATAAAAGCCTCTATTATGATCGTGTGTTATTCCAGACGCAGAAGCGGCCTTATTTTGTAACACAATTGTAATAAATTTACTACTTCCATCAAAAGTTTTTTAAAAACATGACTTGTATTTGGTATTAGAATCCCGTCAATCTGAAGATGATACTTATAGATAAACACGACATTTGAGATTAGATTCATCAGAAAATTTTTGTTTTGATACTTTCTTTTTAGTAATGCTTACAAGACCGGCCAAATAAGCAAATCTCTTGTTATGGCTACCCATAGCCCAGTACTCTGCAAATAAATTATTTCTTGTAGCGTCATTGGCATTGCATACGACATTTTGGCAATGGTTTACATTTTCGTGCTACAATTTTTTCCCTTTCCGAGTTATATAGCTTTGCCCTAAATTCCTTTTGATTTTATTTTCTAACCGTGCTTTCCTTGTATCGCGCTTTATTGCACTGCCTTCTAAATGAATATTCCTACATCGTTTCATAGGTGTTGCGTGCACTTCGTTTCCCAAAGGATTAACGTCAACAACCCCTAGCGCGGAATTTGATTCATTGTCTTCATCCTCTAGCTGGCATTTTCGATTTTCGGTACTATATTATCTTCATCAGACGATGCCAAGCTTGAATCTTCTACAGGATTATAAGAAAGGTCAAGGTCACTGTCGTCATCAAGGCCATTTAAGATGTCAGGTGGAAATTTAAAAAGTGATGGAGTAGGACTAGGATCTAAGTTTTTTTAATTATTAAAATCATTTCCTAAAAAATCAATTTAATAAGAAATTACTACTAGCTCTGTCATCAATAGTTTGTACATTTTCGAATATTCCGCGTACTCTAGCTTGTTCAGCAAAGTGTGGAGGTGTTTCCAAATCTATTCAGTAACATTAAAACTTAAAACGATATGATTTATTTGATAAGAATTTACCTGTACTACTTAACTGTACATTTCTGCACATTTCAAGAATCTTAGTTGCTCTAAACGGTTGCATTTCAATATAACAAATGTCGATCACGTTGACACAACAATAGCATTAAATTTAAGGTTAGGAAACTGCGTGACAAGCGATACAAGTTTCCAGAACTTTAGTGTTAATGGACATAAGTCTAAACGCACTTAACGTAAAACTGGTGCCACTGGATATAAGTAAACTTATAACGTGTGTAAAAGAACTCGTCTTATCAGAGTCACATATGGTTAACAAAACGTATGTCTCAGAATGATTTGCAAAAATGTACATTGTAACTA
>JAHWXV010579087.1:0-14631 GCA_024586415.1 Phrixothrix hirtus | reverse complement strand
TTTATATTTAAAGGTTTTAACAGACAGTATTTTCAAATTAATTGGTATTCTGTTGTATATCTTAGATATTTGGTATGAAAAACTTCTTTGATATAATGCATAATGCATAATGTATAATTACTGCACTTGGAGAAAAGTTAAGACAAAGTCGATCTAATCATTAAATTCTCACTACAGATACTACCAAATACAAGCAAACGTAAATCGCAGTTTGAGCTCAAAGTGTGATAGCTGTTTATTATAATAACATAGTGATTTGGCTAATTAACTAAATGCTATATCATGAAATTATGCGCTAAACAAATAGAGATTATGTAATATAAACAAATTGTCTAGATCATAATAAGTTACCGTAGCTAAATTTACAATCAAGTAGTGACGAAGATCACATCACATGGTATGGAAGATATTTAATAATTAATAACGGTGCTCAAAAGTTGGTGGTATAACTTACGGGGCTAAAATTAAGTTTATTTGCAGCCCGAATAAGTAAGAAGCGTTCTATATAAACGAGCTCAGATGAGTATAAACGACAGAATTAGGCACGGGAAGATAAACAATAACTTAAAGGATGTTAATATTCCTTTCTAATGGTTTACCAATATATATTGTAGCAGCATTAACGGCATTTAATCAATTTACGCGCGATGCATCTCCATTTTATCCATTCTCCAGAAGTCGGCGTCTTTTCGGAGTACATCCTTATTTCACACAAAAATGATTGCAAATTCAAATTTGTAGATAACGAGATCTGAGAGGATAGTCCAACAGTTAATCTAATGCAACTTTTGAATTGTTAGATCCTCCAGGTGATTTTGGAGTTTAAATTAAATCAAATTTAATTACAACACGTCTACCACCTAAGATGATTCATTAGGTACTCTTTATTTCACACTCGCCACTAGGAGAGCACACAGTCGAAAAAGAGTTCTATCCTTTCTTCCCACATGGTGATTTAGATTTCTCCGCTCGCTATAAAAATGGGTAATCTGACAAGAAGCAAAGTAAATGTTTAGACTAGTAACCTTATAAACTACAAATTGATTAATGCTGTCATAAAATACCAATGTACTGCAAACTAAGCTTGAAAAGATTATAAATACTGCTTTTTATTAATTTATATTTGACTGTATTTGACTTGATTTATGAAAATATGCATTCTATTAGGAATTTAAATTATAAGTGTAGATTAATATAAAAGTATCCTGATAAATCGTTTTAAAGTAATACAAATTAGAATGAAAACTAGTTCATAAAGTTAAACGAATAAATAAAATCTGCGCAGACCTAATTTATTAGGACAATATTTTAATGCACTCTAACTTCAGTGGCGTATGAAGACATAATATTTCTTTACAATAAAAGGTATCGTTGACAGTTTTGCAAGAAAAACTCTGTCAGAGGCAAACTTTCTTTTACGATACGTAAAGTACGAGTAATAACGGTTCTTCAATTACCAGCTATTCAACCCAAAGAAAGGAATGAAATCGCAATAACTAACAACCGGTAACTTAAAGGTTGCTATAAAAGTTAATAAATAACAAGAATTAAAAGCACTATATTTATACGTCACCAAGTTATCTTAATTAACCTAAATAGATACAAATCAATTAATTCAGGGAATAACTAACTTCGTTGGAATTGACTTAGCAAACTTTTTTTACAAAATAATCTCTCTTACCATATATACTTTACATTATTTTATTACTATAACTTGACTTATATTAGTTCTCTGAAAAACTAATTCATATTTGCTATAAACTAAAGTTAAAATGACAAATTTAAGAATTAAGTATATACACTAAGCGCCATACAATTGCATAGGCTAATTTTTCAAATAAAATCATTAATTAATCCATTTATATAGCCAGCGTGTAATATAATAATTATTAATTACTATTGCAGATGTTATAATACATCGCTTAAAGACAAATCGATAACTCAAGTAAAAGAAATAAGGTTTACGTATAATGGTACAAAATAGTTTAAAAACTCGATCTTTCCTATACCTTTTAGCGGTAACAAAAGGTAACAGTTAATGAACAATAAATAAATTGACCTAAATTTGACATCAAAATTTACACACATTCTGAGACGCTAAATAGTTTGCCAAATCACAAATTCCAATACTTCTAATATATTGGTCATGCATACAGAAAATTTCTCCAGCCATGAAGTAAAGCGATAACTGATTTAGTTGAGAATAAAATAAAGATAATTCTACCTTTTGATAAGATTCCTTGGGTAATTCAGGTTTAACGGCATTTAAGGTGGACTGTATAACGAATATACATACTTTTTTAAGAGTTTCAAAGAAAATAAGAAGTTAGCCTGGAATGGTCGACTGCTAAGTGAGACTGTTGCCCTTTATTTTAATATTAGTTTTCAAACGCTTCGGGACGTTCAAACAAGCGACATCTACCATCTCATCAAGCATTTCCCTTCGAACTTTTTGCATTATCTGTTGTGGGTTATCTCTAGGTTAAAAACCTGTCATTTAGCTGCATATACCTCTGCATACTTTAGTCCATTACATTAAGTTCGGGAATGAATGATCGCCATTCTGCAACAGCGGTAAATTCGCTAAAAATTTTGCTACATTAATGTTGAACCCTTTTGACTTCATTAGACTGCACAATCTTATTGAAAACATTCATTTCTATCTGAGTGCATCTGTTTGATAGCTAGAAATGCAGTTTCAATCAGAACGTGTTGAAGTATCATTATTGATTTATAATGACGCTCCTTTCATTGAAGAGCATTAGAAGCTTGTCTTTTCCGATGCAGCTCCCTAAACCACTGTGGATAGAGCATCTAGAGCCGCAGAATATATTTTTTGTTGAGATGAATATCATGTAATCATTTAAAAAATGCTAAAATTCTTGTAATAGAAAGAGCTTTTCATCATAAATTACATAAACATTCAATAACTTACATTTTTCCAACCTTGCTATCCATAAAGTAATATTTTAAGTTTAAACCATTTTTTGTACCAGAGTATATCAGTGCAATATGCACGTATACTTTCTAGCAATCGTAACGTGGGTAACTACTTACTAACTAGAAAATTAACCCCTTAAGGATAGGGAGCTTAAGTTATATAAAATAGCCCTAGGCATATCTAGGATAACTGCAATTCTGGCTGCGCTAGTACCATGTAATCAAATATGTCAACACAAACCGGAATAGTGCCATGGAGCAGGAATACTACTGTATTGACATAGGTTACGAGCTAGGCTAACAATCTAAATTACCCCCTAAATTATTTTGCTATAAATTACCAACACGAAACTTGAGATAATTTAAAGCCATGGTGGCAGGCCGATATTGAATAATACTAGTACACAGAGGCATGTGAACAAAATGGAGGCTAGGAACATAAAATAGAAGAGAAAAATTTGGGAAAAAATAAGAAATTCTAAATGCGACGAGGGAAACGAAGGTAGATGTGGTATCTGTGTGGGTGAAACAAAATGTAAATGGCGAAAATTGGTAGAGATGGATGGGAAAGGTCTTGGTTTTTGAACTGGAGTGGAAAAGGGGTGGAGTTTGATTATGAATGAATTTATTAAGTTGTTCGTTAAAGAGTATAAGTTGATGCATCCTTGATTATTGTGGTTCTGTATGAAAATAGGAATTAGGAAAGTAGTAGTCGTTGCATGTTTGTACCTGTAAAGGACGATAATCATGTTAAACGTAAGAATTTTACAATAGACTATACAATACATGTAAATCTACAAGAATAACAAAGGTGACTTTAATAAATGGGTGGGAGTCCGAATGGAAAGCGGCCCAAGACGAATGCGAATGGCGAGATGCCAATTGGTGATCTATAGATACAAATTTGCTTTAATACCTGATTCAAACCAAATAATTCATTATTTAATACGAAAGACTGCGTAAATTGATGAGATTCAAATTTGCTTTTAATGCCTGGTTCAAACCAAATAATTCATTGTTTAATACGAAAGACTTGGTAAATTGGTGAGACAGGCAAGAGTAATGAGAAACTTGGAGTATGGAACAGCCCAGTGTCTAATGTTGTTGAAAAATGAGCTTGATAGAAATCAGATGTACACGAGAAAGGTATTCATAAAAAGACCAGAGTGAAAGTAGAAAAATTGTAGGAGGTGCGTATGAGAGAAGGGTATGTACAAACACAGGTAACAATCGTGCTGCTAGAATAATTATAATGGAAGACTGAAATTGGAAAGAACAACGTTGAGAGCGCTTTAAAGAAGTTTTAAAACATCATAATTAAGTGCACAATAAAAATATGTAAATAAATGTATTTGGAAAGGCAAAATGATGCATGGTGAAATTAAAAGGTGAGAGTAAATAAAAACAAAGAAGCATATTAAAAATCGATGCAACAATAGGTTCAAATGAAAAAATAAGTTACAGAAAGTATACCAAGAGAAGAAGAAAAATACTAAAGAAGCTGTGAGAGAAATGCAACACCAGTTGATGACGAAAAAAGGAGAAAGAGTGACTTTAACCATAACAAAAAATTCTTTTGGAAGTGCGTAAAAGACAGGATTTAAGTGAAGCGAACCGTCATAATCACATAAAAAGTGAAATGGTAGAGCACAGCCGCCTGTATCTAGTGAATGACTGTGTGACCTGGTTAATATTGAGGAATGAAAGGATGTTGTGACTATACCTATGTGTAAAAGGAATGGCGGTAAGTATGAATGTGAGAATTACAAAGAAATAAGATTGCTGAAGGAAAGTGTTTGGTCGAATTCTGAAGGCTACAGTACATATGGGTACTTAAATCCAAATCTAGCTGGCTTCATGACTGAGCGGAGATGCGTGAATCAAATGTTTACTCTGCAATAAATAGTTGAGAGATGTATACAGATAGATGAGGAAAGGTATCGCACTTTTGCAGATTTAGAGAAGAAAAAATTGTAGCTTACTTTAAGGGAATATGAAGTTACTTAAGGACTGCTGAATACTATAACAGCTGTGTATAAGCGAAATAGAGCTTATATAAGAATTAACTGTAAGGGAGTATTTTGCAATAGGTCGAAGGGTGGGCAGAGGTTTTTTTATGTCTATGTAGTTATTTAATGCCGTGGATAAATATATATGAGGAACGCATATGACGGAAGTTGTAGGTAATACAATTGTGAAAGTATTTCTGTACCAAAGCTATGATATTCTGGTAGCTAATATTATGGATCATATACGGCAGATATTAAATAAATTTTCAGAACTCTGTGAGAGCATGGTTTGAAGATAATGGTGGTAAAGCTAAAGTAATGGTGTTTGATAAGCAGAGTAGTGATGAATCATGCATATTGTAGTTAAAGAGGCGACAAAACAAGTGAATGAGTTTGTGTACGTTGGTCGGATGTTTACAAGTGATTGCCAAGTGCGTGAATAAATGCATCAAGAAAACTAATTGGTAACATGTGATCAATAATCAAACATGGGCAGCTCAGTATTGATGCAAATAGGGCTGCGTACAACAGTGTGATTGTTTCGGCCGTTTTGTATTGTAGTAGGACTTGGATATGACTAAAAAACAAGCAAGTAAAATAATTGCCATAAGTATAAAGCATTTAAATAAGGAATTATTGGGTAAAAAACTAATATGTTGTGAAAGTGACCTTTTGATATGCCTGAGATAAGTTTGCATATAGAAAGAATGAGCAACAGTGGTCTAATAAAAAGAATATGCCAAGAAAAACTGAACAGAAAACAAAGTAGGAGCAGCCCAAGTAAAAGGATGGTTGCATACAATCGCAGGAATTTCAAGAAAGCATCAGATGAAGAGCACAAGAAGTAAACGAACTTGTCAAACTTAATGTGTAAATCTGGTAGAAAAAAGGAAATGTGTAACGACAGAAAAGAATGGCGAAGAATATAAGGCACACCTTATATTCTGTCACAACAGTAGGTAAAATATGGAATATTTTGTAAGTTGATGTCTTAGAAATATGGTTAGAAGATAATGGTGCGTATTCATGCATGAAAGCTTTGGCAGAGAACTGTGCTTGATTTTTGCATACCCGATTAAGGGAATAACATGATGGATAGTACTTGTAAAATCTTTTTTTTTATATTCCTGGATAGAATTATTACCTATTTTCAGGCCCTTAGAAGATTTTCTGGTAGATACTTCAATTTTTAGCATTTGAAAAGTTCTTTCGATAATTTTCCTTTTTAATGGCGAGACACTTCTAGTGTTATTATACCTAGACATTGTACGTTCGATCAGCTTATAGTTCACATTTCGACTTCACAAATTCAATTTCTTTGTAATAGTAAAACCTTAATTAACTTTTGTTTGGCCTCCATAATAACACTATGACTAAGCGGCCTCGGTTGATGTAGTGGTTAGCCTGTTTGTCTATACATCCAAGGGACGCGGATTTAAACCCGATCGTGTCAGTATATTTTTCAGCCGTGAAAAATTTAAAAAGCATGCCTTCTTCTCAGATAAGGAATTAAAATCGTAGGTCACGTGTCAATCTAATGTTTGGCACGCTAAAAATCCCTACTGGTGATGGAACTCCTTCAGATTCAGCAAATGGTAGTTGAAGCCAAGAAGTAGAAAGGAATTTTAGCATGCCGAAACCATAGTCACAGAAATACACCGTGATTAAATTTTCATTTAACAATTCAAAAAATCAAATATACAATAATTGAACAAACTTCGCTTCGGCGCAACATATCCATTTTATTTACTGTATTAATTATATAACCTCAAACCAATGTGGCAGTTAATTTAGAACACACTGTACAGTGAAAATTAGTTTACGGAAATAAATTGGATATTAAACGATAAAACTTTCTGACTGATCTAATACATTAGTACAGCGTAAAACTCAATAGTAGGTTGGAGTATCCATGGTCAACGAAGGAGTAAGAAAAGCAACTTTGCCAATGTTTCGCCCACTTTAGTAAGTAGCAAGAAAAAAATATTCAGAATCATATTTTATACTTAATATAATTAAAATTCATTTTAAATATTAATTATAAGGTAAAAATATGGAGTCAGATTTTCGGCATTCTATTCCATATTTTAATCATTCTATTTTATTGCCAAAGATTCAAATTCTTTAACTAAACATCAATAGTATTAGGCAGTATTTATCTAAAAACAGATTCATATAAATTATTGGAATCTGCTTCCGCGACAAGCAAATTCTATTTAGAATTTGAAATAGATGAGGCCTTTTTGAACTGCAAGAACTGAAATTAAAGAATAAATTTTCATTATAGTATTAATAACGTCAGAAGTAGTGACATGGGTCCCTTGTCCTCAAAATTTACTGCTGTTTTGTGCATTGTTGCCATTATTTCTTAGTTCCTCGGGGATATCACAGAATCGTCCCTATTTAGTTAAACAACGAAAAAACTACCCATAACGGTTAAACTTGTAACAAATTGGAATTCTATATTTCATTTATGTATATTAAAAAAAAACTTTCGCCAATTTTTATGTATTTATTTAGCTACGGCAAGAAATAAAATATAGTGGAACTACACTTATAATATAAATTATCTTACGAAAAACAGATTGTTCTTTATTAGTACAATTAGTTTTACCATAACAATTGATCTCAGGAGAAAATATATAAACATCAAAATGATTCAATATAATAGGGCATATTTTTAATTCTACTGTACAGGGTATCCCGAAAGTTTGAACACCGTATATTATTTCGTAACATTACAATTTTTAAATGGTTTCAGAAAAAACTATAGGGTTTAAAAATATGAATTAAGATTATCTTAATTTTGTTAAATGTAACGCCTTATTTTTATCACGTGTTGTAACAAAAAATACCATTGCCATGTGCTCTGTATATTTCGCGATTAATCAGGCGCTATATCGATTTAGCATGTAGATTGAATCATCCCTTCTCAGCGTTTCCTGTGTATTTTGGAATTTATAGTTTACATATAAGTAAATGAATCACTGCTTATATATAGTTCTGTAATTAATATTGGTGTCTAAAAAACATTAGCAGATAGATTGTTTTTATAAATAAACTTGTAGCTAAGTGTTGAATAATAGTTAATTGCGAAATGTGTAAGTAACAGAGTGAGCTTTTAATATTTCGATCGTAAACTCCCAACAAAATAAATAAATCAAATTATATACATAAAGCTAAGTTAGTATTAAATATTTCATATATGTCATTCACAAGAACATTGCTGCAAAAAATTAGAGATAAAATGGATTCCAATTAAAATGTATTACAAGAAGAAATTAATATAAAATCAAAATAAATTACAAGAAGAAATTAAGTCCAGTTATAATAAACTACAGGAAAAAATGAAAGGAAATCAAAATAAATCACAACCAGAACTTGAGTCAAATCAAAATAGTCTGCAAGAGAAAATGCTATCAATTAAATTAAGTTAAAGTAAATTACGTGAATGCATCATAAATTATCTACAAGAAAAAGTCGAACCAATCACTGAAAAGTCGACACAATGTCAACAAAGTGTTAAAAGTAACCAAGAAATGTTATGACCTAAATCAAAAGTTAATACTCTTGACAACAGGCAAAGAAGTAAGCGTTTCAGGGCATAAAATATTCTCGCTCCATTATGCAAAACAAAAAGAAATAAATACGCAATGGACTACATATTTATCTACTGTAACGGTTACATCTCAATTCTAGAAAACAAATAAAATACCTTGGAATAAACTATTGTAAGTAGTTTATGACAGCCGACAAATCTAACAAGAGAACTATAGAAGAAACGGCTATCACATTAATAGTGGCATTACGTGAGGATGTCTTTGATATTTTGCAAACAGTTCCAGAGAACTCACGAAACAATTATACTACATGGTTTCAAGATTGGAAATGCAATATGGTGACAATCTTTAGTAATTCGAAATAAAATTTGCACGATCAGATTAGTATATCCAATGGCTCTAAAGAGTTTCGTCAAGCAACTTAAGGAAAAAACGTTTGTTCATAGCCTTTGAGACTCAGAAACGCTGCAATCCCGCCCGAAGAATCTTGTTAATGCATTGGCTCAGGTATTAAAATTTGACACGGCCGAATTAGCACCTAAGGGATATGCTCGCGTACGGGCTATGGGAGAAATCCAGAATGGCGTTGAATACCTGAAGGAGCCATTTTTATGAATACTTAAGACATAAAGAGCAACTAGATAAAACCTACGCTGCTGAAAATGTTGATAGAGGGAACATGTTCAAAGAAATTGCACTGACTCGAGAAGTAGTCCCGCCGATAACACAGGCCATTAGGAACATTGTGAGAGAATGAACCATTGTAATGCTGATGATTAATCCAAAAGAACTCGTTAAGAAGACTGCAACCACTACTCTCGGCTGAAATCAAAGATTGAAGAACATCTCAAATGTACCGCTATTAAAAGCGCTTATTGGGAACCTACAAGACAAGAGACAAAATCAATGATCTGAAGTTATTTCTAAAATGGAATCACGTGCAGCGAAGATTTGCACAGGGAAAAGTGGCCCTATTTAGGCAGAATACTGGGCATAAAGGAATTGCTTACAAATCAGGTATGGTGATCTAAAGACAACCCTGGAAGAATGAAGGTGGAACTGAGAAGCGGACACGGTTGATGGTTCTGAAGAATTGAGTGGCAAATATTTTCTACAATTGCATGATGAACCATCAAGAGGGTATATAGTTGTAAATAAGACCAAGAAAATATTCGAAAATGATTTTATAGAGTGAACTGAAGTTAAAATACTAAGGAATGATGCGCAAAGTAGTAGACATACGATTCGAAGAATGGTCCGCCTGGAAGGCGAAAAGTATCAATTACACAGTATAACAAGGGCACCTTTTTTTAAAGAGTTGGTGTAGCAGTTCGGTGTCCAGAAACAGATTTGGGCAACAAATACATCTTAGTGGTAATGGATTATTTTAGTAAATTAACTGAGGCATATGCTCTAACAAATCAGGAGTCAGTTACAATAACTGACATATTGGTGACAGAACTCATTAACCGTTTTGAAATTCTATTGGGGTTACATTCCGAGCAAGAGCGAAATGTTTGGTCGACTAGCCTATGTCAATTGCTAAAAATGTGAAATACCAGAACTGCTCTTCATCCGTAGTCAAATGGAATGAGCGCATAAATCGAACTATAGAAAAATATTTGTCAAAAACGTAGTCTCAAGCTATCAATGGGTCTAAATCTATTCCTAATGACGCATTGATCAGAAATACATCATACAACAGGCTGGAATCCGGCTAAAGCGTTGTTTAGGCGTGAGATAGGGCTGCCCTGTGATCTGGAGTTCGGTAGCAAGTTCGTAGAATAGGACAATGCCGGCAATGGGTACGCTAAGAGCAAGATAAAACAACTGCTTCTAGAACATTCCCTTTGACGCAGTTTCCAGTAGAATAGAGCGTCATCTTTCGAAGTTTCAGTCCAAGCAGTAAATCGATGCTTACGATACACGATTTTATTAAACACTTACTACGAACCATTTTACTCTAAAGGTAATTATCGTACCGTATGATTAAGAAGCGGCAATATTTCCGTAAACAAAGGAGCTAGAAGTGCTAGCCAACGCCGCGATTGCCTCAATTAAACTGTTTTTACCTTCGCCATAGTTTCCATGAGGCATTGTTAATTGTAATCGCTACAAGGAGTCCAGACCCACTTTTCCACTGACGCTGCATCTATGAACCTTCGACAAATTAGAAACCCCATGCTTGCGGGATCCAGTAATTAATGAAAGATGAACTACATAAACCCCACATCTATTGTAAGTCGTTCTTAGATTTTTATTACGAGACTTGTGTTTGTCAAATTGCACGCCAAGCATTCCGTTGTTCAGCCTAATAATTGGAGTTGATTTAAAATAAATAACCGTGCCTCATTATTATAAATAGACTGCATTTGCACGTGCTGCACGCAGCCATTAAAATAATGTATTCGTTTATGTTTAATTAATTATCAATCAACTTGTAAATAATTGTCATTGTTTGTGTAAGTGCGTAACTGTGCAATTGTTGTCAGAAATTTTTGTTTAGCTGTACCAATCATTAGGTTATAATCATCTTGTACCCTTTAACTTAATATAGGAGACATCGAAATTGTAAACTATACGCAATGCGACAGAGGCAGTTGTACATTGTAAGTATTGAAAACCTGTCTTAAATTGTGTTTATCGTTTCAATAATTTGTTTGAATTTCGCTAGAAATTTTTTTCGGTTCGCGGAATTCGTGCAAAGTGTTCTATCTTATTTACAGCCTTTTAATCTCATACCCCGTTACCGTGACAATTGAACGGATGATCGGCCTATTTCAACTCATCTTTATTAAGGCGTATATAGTGTTGTCTGAATATTGTAACAGAAGTTTTGTTGAACTCATCTGACACCGCTGGCCTTGCCGGTCAATATTTGGGACCCTCACACTGAAACCGATTGTGTCGTGAACCGTGAACCGTAAGAAATTTTTCAGTTTATTTATAAGTTCTGAAATTAAAGATATGTTTTTATATCGATAAAGAAGGCGAAAGATATTTTAAGTCGTAGATTACCTAGCATCTGAACTCACCGAGAAATAAAATGCGCTGAGTTTTATTGAGGAATTTTCATCAAAATCAGTGCTCTGAGATGCAGAAAACTGACAGTAAAAGACCTTGTTGCGAGACAGATTCATAGAAATTTCAATATTTTTTCGGTTTGACAATAAACTTACTAGGGCTGGAAGGAAACAAGGTAATAGGTTAGTGGCAATAATAAATATTTGGTATTTATCTAATAAAAATTGCAGAAAAGCTTTTGAACCATCTAAACATTTGGCAGTTGTTTTCAAAGGACGGTGCCAATTTATGCAATACATAGAATCAAATATAGAATAAAAATTTGGACAGCTGCAGATTTATAACCTCTTATCTCTGTAATTTACAAGTATAAAGTAGTAAACTGCTTGGTAAAGAAGCAAAAGTAACGTAACAGATTTGGTTGAGCTTTATTCTAAAGCATGGCGAGGTATTACTACCCACAACTTTTTTTTTAACCAAGGTGGGCTTTAGCGAAATTTTTACTCGCCAAAACTTTTATATTACTTGAAACAGTTCTAAAAAATAAACAGGATGCGCCTAATGAGCTGAAAATTGGTTCACTTCCAATACATTTCTCAAGAGTTGTTTTCACTGACGACTTAATAGTGGTTTCGTACATACAAAAAAAAGAATAGTATGATACATTTGTTGTCTCTTAAACATCATAACAAGTGAAATGTAAAGGAGAATGAGCAAAGTCCCGTAATCATATCGGATTATAACGAAAGTAAGTGTACATATAATGCTCTTGAAGAACACTTTAGACATATGTGCCATGAACTCATTTATTCTTTACATTGAAAATATTCAGAATGGAAGAAGCAAATTTCTTATCGTCGACCTTTATTTTTATTGAATCTTGGGGACGCAAAAACGTGGAACTTTGTGCCGACAATATTCATCTTTATATGCATATAAAAGCTGCGGAATTAAACTATCTGGCACTTCGCACAATGTGGTAATCGAACCAAAAAGCTTGGTAGATGCTATAAGTATTGTTACAGTTTTATTTCGCTTAGAATATTCTTTAAGTAAAATCGGAACTTTGGGTTAGTTTAAATAAATTTCAAGGGTTTGAATTACAAAATTTATTTTTAAATTTGGTCTAGAGTACGATTAACTAACATTTTGATTTATTTGAGTACCGCTGTTCTGTTCTGTAGGACACATCAGTTTTGAATTACTAACGCGCATCATTTTGGCCATGCGATAAGGTTGCGAGAATCTTCTTCGCCGCGGGACGGCATTGTCTTATAATACGTAATGGACACAGGTACTTGTAATAAGTTCTAAATTTTCCTTTAAAAATTGCCAGTTTTCTTTTTCGGCCACTTAAATGTAATTTAAGGAGGGTTTATAATTAGTTTAAGAATTTATGGCGTCGCTACAGCGTTGGTTATTGTAATTTTTTAGTGGTTGGCACTACGGGATATTCCTCAAATTGTGTACCGAGATGAGGTCTATCCAAAGATCTTTCGGCAGTTACCATCACTCTTGAGAGCAGATGAACTTCTGGAGTCCCGTTGAAGTTTCTAGGGTCCGAAAACGCCGGTCAACTCCGTTTACCACCTACAAACAGTACAATTTCCTGTTCGCAATTATTTTGAGAACCACCCCACTCGTTTCGTTCCGATGGTTAACCGTTCTGCACGCTTTTAATTAATTTCTGGGACTTCAGAGTTATTTTAAAAAATCGCAAGCTGTCAGGAGGAATGCTGTTATTAAAACTAAGATTACAAGACCAAGATTAGTGACCTACATCCATTTCCAGTAAAAGAAATTTGGTAAATCATTAAATATATGACCGATTTACCCTATATTTAAAACTAATTTTACATTCAACTGTTACGTATCTGAGTTGCAACATCGCAACATTATAGAAATTCAATCAGTGTAGTAATTTGTATTTCACCAAGTTAGAATAGAGTCGACTCTTAATTAGAATTAATTAATGAAGCTTAATAATTAAAATATACGCCTGTCATGTTATTTGTTGTAAAGGGACTTTCCATTTAATTTGTGCTAATCAATTTGATAATGCAAACTAATAAAATTTCATCTTGAAGATAGTCAAAGAAATAATAACGTAACCACAAAAGGCCGGTCTTGTCTGTACTCTAAGGTAAAACTCTTTAGCGCGCAGGAGAATAAAAGTTCACATAACGTCGATAGATTGAAATCCAAATATAATTTTCTTTGTTATTGGATTTTATTTTACTGTTTTAGAGATATTTTAATTACCTAAAACGTCCTTAAACTATGCATGTTGTTTAATTCAGGAATAAAAAGATGTCTGATCAATTAAACAGTTGATAACAATTTTATATAAATATCTTAGTGATTAAGTTTTTGACTTCCTTTCCCTTTTCTATTGTTTTATTTGCATTATTCAAGGCGAAATAAAATGAATGGCTTTTGGGTCTTATGAACTGAAGTTACTACTTTTATTTTGTATTAACATCTTTTTCCGGGTTCACAAGTTTAATTTACGATATTTAAAGAATCTAACGCTTTGATCTTTTGAGTGAATAAGCTTTTAAAGCTTTGTTCCGATCGAAATATACTACCTGATTATTTAAACGTTAGCAAAAACGTGACGACTAAGAAGAAAATTTTCTACTATCCTTGCTTAAGTACATTGGATTCTCAAACTAACTGTTTCGCAAGTTGTAAAAATAACCGTAGGAGTATCCAAACAGTTTGCATAATTACTCACCTTTACTATGCCGGCTTTAAGGCTCTATGGTACCAAATTTTTATGTGTTTATATCATTTCCAAAAGTTGTATACTAGTTTTAGGCACTTACTAGAAGCCCCAAAAAATATATAAATAAATCTCCTGGTTTTAGTTTGTGTTAATAAAATTGTTTAAAATAAATATTTGACAAACTTTCTATGGACTCATCTACCTTGCTATTATACATATAATGAAGAAACTTTGTAGGACATTATTTGAATAATTTATAAATAACCTGATAGCGTCCTTTTTTCAAATTTGTTAATTGTTTATAAAATATAATGTATGAAATAAATGAAACAAAAATAACGTACTAAGAAGCAAATATTTGAAATTTCGC
>JAHWXV010579044.1:0-11893 GCA_024586415.1 Phrixothrix hirtus | reverse complement strand
AACAAATTTTTAGAAAAATAAAATATATACAATTAATTTAATTTTTCTATGTTAGATTCGCGATAATTTATGAAATGATTACGTGAATCTAACAGTATGTTTCATGCCGTTCCTTAAGAACAAGGTAATTCATGGTTAAATTGTGGGGTAAACCGGTACAACTTTTCTTAACTTTTTATGCGAAAATTTGCTAAAATTATTTTATGAATGGAATTAAAAATTTTCATATATATTTATGTGTTTAGGTACTGTATACACGTGGTTAAATATGGTCTCTTACAATTTTTACTCCTTTTATATAAATAACCTCCAAATAAGCAAACAACGTTTGATTTTCAACCTTTTTTGAAGTTTGATACGATCAAAATTGTAATAATCTTTCAAATGCTACCTTTTGAGTTCCTCTTTTGAGAGTAACCAGCTTTGAATTAAATGAAGTGCTATAAGAAAAACGCTTGTCGTGGACACAGTCAATGTAAAAAAAAGCTATCTTCCAGGATATCTTTTATGAATGAGATACTTTAACTTTTAATTGTATCTGAAACAGAGGTGTGCTTAGAATTTTAACAATTACTGTTTTGCTTGACTTATGTTAATAAAGAAATGCTATCAAATTAGGTTAATACTTCTCTTGAAATTTTTTTAGATTTTTTGTATGATTTCAAGTATTTTCTGGAATTCCTATCATAATGGGAAAATATAATAAATTGATCGAATTATTATAAAATGGATATAAAACTAATAAAAATAAATAAGGCTGTTTTATTTGTTCATTAAATTCTCATTTTTAATAGGTGTTTGATATTTCGAAACATCTCAAGAGTTTTATTTGACGTTATCAATACAAGTCCTGCCTGTGTTCTATGTGCCTATGCATTTTTTTTCGTTGCAGAAGCAACGCATGAAAGTATATGAAAGATATACAACTTCAAAAAAGTAATGCCTTATTATTATATTACAAGCAATGTGCAAATTTAACCAAGACTAAAACCATATACAAGGTGTAACAAAAATAGTGAGCGGGCTATACGTATACATGCGGTTTCTACAACTAAAAATAAGGAAAAAGTTTATATAAACAAATGTCCCACAATAATTCGTTACTGAGTTATACTAGTGAATATAAAATATTAATTCATTGGTTACCCGCATTTAAAATTTTCAGACAATTATCAAGTAAGTAATTTGTTGCAGTGTCACTAATGTCAGTTTATTAAGTCATTCAAGTCATTGGCAGGATGCATGTGATTCGTGCTCACTTTAGAGTGATAGCATGCGAATTTTTAACTGCGGTATATCCATGATCCAACGAGTTCAGCTATGTGTTTTGCCCATGGATGCCATGCTGAATATTTATTATGATTTTAGCTTAATTGCTTCGTTTTCTGTTATTTTTGAAAAACTTAAGTAGCTGTAACTCAGTAACGAACCATTGTGTAACATATGTTTATATAAACTTTTTCTTTATTTTTAATCGTAGAAGTCACTTGAATATAGCTACCCCACATTTTTGTTGACTTTTTGAATACAAAATTGAAATACTCAGTAACGAACTATTGTACATATGATTGTATAAACTGTTTTCCACATTTTTAGTCGTAGAAACTACCTGTATATATCAGCCAGCTCACTTTTTTTGTTACACCCTGTATAACAATTTTGGATGAATTACATAATATTCTTATCGCATTGACTAATATGAAAGGAACTTTTTTGACTCTAAAATAAAAATTTTCCTACTAAAAGTTTTTAAACTATATGCTAAATAAAGAAGAAACTATTTTCTTACGTCCTTAACAATTTGTACAATTATATGGAGCTAAGCATTGTCTAAAAGGGAATAGAATTTTTGTTTTTCCTCCTCTTCTTGATAGCATCCTTAAGCATCAATCTCAAGTTTATAGTATAACACGTGGTTAGTAATTTACCTTCTGTTGCATCTCAAAAAGTACTATCACTCCATTATCAGTTAAAAATACTAACTTCGATATTTTTGTTTTTAGAAATTAGCGTGATGTTACTAAAGGTTTAACCAGTGTACGCAAATTGGGCTCCCTATTATTATCTCCTTAAAAATGAACCCTTTTCTGCTAAATCAGCTAGTGTTCTTCTGGCGACAGTGAAAATAATCTCTCTCAACAATGGATATTTTATTTTATTTTCTCCTAAAAGTATTTGAGACCAATTTGTAATTATTTTTGTAGTTTCTAAAATTCTTTTATTTAACAGAACGTGTAATGCATTGCATATTAAACTGGTTTTTCGTACAATTTGATTTTTTCCAAATATTTTACAAAAGTGTAGTGTGCATGGAAGTTTCGGAAGAATATGAAGATTTGGAAGATATTGATGATGATAACACTTACTAAATACTGCGTTTCTTGAACTGTTTGCCTTTGTGTTGCAGTTTGTAACAAGAAGGGGCGTACACTTTTAATGGCAGAAAGTAATATTACTTGTTTTTGAATATTTAGTAGACTGAAATAGAATTTTTGTGCAGAGATTTTTAAGTTAAAGAAACACTTCATGGTGTTTTTCTGTGATGTTTTGAAATAGACTTAGGTCTAGTTTTTTAATTTAGGAAGTGGAAGTGTTGCGTTAAACCACAATAATGTTAAACCCAATTAAAATAAATGTTAACGTATTCTATTAACTTTCCTTAGCTTGGTCTATTTTTACGGCAGTTGATTTGCTTTTTATTTTGATTACAATAGATAATTTACAATAACGTTTTTGTTTTTGATATTTATGTATTTATAAGTCCAGAAGATATCATTTGGTTGAGTGTATAGGCATAACAATAAAATTTAGCAGTGTTCTTTGGGTATTGTTATCCTTTAACTGAAGAGACAAAAACATGTTTTCGAACAACACTTATTGAAGATGTGAAAAAGATGCAATTTAAACATTTAGGCAATATGCATGGATGGAAATAAAGATAAAAGATAATGAAGTTTAGACCAAAGCATACATATAAATGCAGTGCATCATTTATTTAGTTATTAGTCAAAAATTTACAAATATATCAAATTCATATGGTGAAATAAATCTAATTCAACGTATTGACTGCATTGTGGTACGTATGTCCCATCGTGAAAATTAGTTCTCTGTTGTCTGATTTTTTTCCCTTTAAGTGTTATATGCTGATCAGGAAGTCGCGTTGTTCGTTTTGACAGCCTCTTTTATACACTTGAGTTTTGATGAGATAAGTTGTCGCATAGATAAAGGGATTTACAGATTATACGTGGGCTGTCAACAAAAAGTGCACTGCACTTCTACTGCAGAGTACTTCGCCAGCAAAATTTATACAAGGACGAGAAACGACCGAGGTTGGTAATCAAACTCGAGTCTTGTGTATTAGAAGACGGACCATTAACTATCTGAGTCATTACTGCTTTTTCATACCGATATATCTAGTTTCTAAAAAAGTGAAAAGAATTATTTCTAGCAATTAAAAGTTCTTGGATATTTAATTAAAAAGTTATCAAAAAGTAATAAAGCGTTACAATATAATGCGCTGCACTTTTAGTAAGCTATTATTGAACTTAACCTCCATTACTATCATTAATCATAATAAAAGTTGTGATGCTGACAATGATGAATCTTTATCATGTTTTGCAAGTATCTGTTTTCTTTCTGTGTTTATATAAAATAAAATTTCATTAGACTCAGTAAAAACGGAGAAAATTATATCTCGACTGTCTACATTTGCATTTTTTTGTCCAATGTGAAAGTCCTTTATTTTAACAACAAATGTATTCTTGATAAACAGCTGAGTATGCTTAGATAATTTTTATAATCAAGAAATGTTTCTTATGCTAATTTAATAGAATTCAACAAAAAAGTTTAAAGTACAAAATCAATTAGGTAATGCAAGACCATAGGGCAGAGGATTTCTAAATTAGCAATAAAATATTCTGCCAAGCGAATATCTGGACAGTATCTCCACCCGCTTGGAAGCCATCCATACCTCTATTTGTGCTCTGTTCCTATTTTTCACTTAAGAGGGATTTTAAATAATCAGATAGAAGTACGCCTCACATGGAATAGTTGGTATTACAATGAAAAACGAATCTAGGGAGAACGAAATTTGTCTAATGACGCAGCCAACACGGAAAATAATTGTTATTTAAGGTTGAACTGCTCAAGTTGAAGAAGGGGTGTATTTGAATATAGGTGACAATCGGTAACCTAAAGACCGCTATAAAAATTGACGAAAATCTGGAATTAGGTTATATTTATAGGTGCTATCGTCTGAAAGAGTTTCAATCTACATATGCTGATATAAATCAACTATCTCGAGAAACCATTAATTATGTTAGAAGCAGAATAGCAAACTTAGTTTTACGGTGATTTTACTTACATTAAAGATCTTGCCATATTTTGTTATGAAGTGTTTTTATTTATATTGAGAATAACGTCATACAAGCATCGTATGACGGTATGTGATATCGTAAACAATAAAACATGTAAATATATGTATGTATGTATGTATGTATGTATGTATGTATGTATGTATGTATGTATGTATGTATGTATGCATGTATGTAAATATATTGTCGGTTATTTAATTATAATTATCAATAATAAATGTATTTCTAATCATATCTTCAATCAATTCACTATTTTACAACAGTTTAAATAATATAGATTAAAGAAACTGGATGTAAACTATCCTTCGATACAAAATAAACTCGTTATCAAACGTTGGCTACTACGCAAAGTACCTCTGAAATGTACACGAAAATGTAACTAGAACTTTTATAACAAAGTTTGTTAATCACAAAGTTTCATGTTTGTGTTTAATCACTTTTGAAATTAGATATTTAAAACTAATAAATGCTTAGTTAGTAATAATAATAATAATTTTGTTCTGCATATAACTATGCAAAGTAACCTTAAATAATTTTATCAACAAATTAATTTAAAATATAAATATCCGACCAGTGGTTACTTTTAATTTTAAAAATGTGAAATAAATCATCGAAAAATTTAAATATATATCGGGTGTTCGCAATTAATTGATATTAATTTCAAATTTTGAATTTAAACATAAAATTCCATATGATTTGATAGAGAAATTAAGTAAACAGATAGCAAGAGTTAAGTTATCATTCTACTGCCGAAGATGAAGTATAACTGAAATAATCTCTGTTGCTTAGTTTAGTAAGTTTTGATTACTAGTAGAAAAGCAAGAAAGTCAAGACTATAAGAAATTTTACGTTTGACAAATCGCATAAGGTATAAATATTCAGATGCGTTTTTCATGAGTTATTTAAAGGAATATTATTAATCTCAATTCTAACAAACATTTAACGAGTCCGTGTCAGTTAACAGTTCTCAAAATTTTCTACATGGCACAGTTGGATGTATTTAACTCTGAACTCAAGATCTCACTTGATTTATATGGTATGTGGATGTATATCGATATCTCATTTTCGTTTTGCAATAGATTTGGAACAAGTTTTGGGTAATAGAATATTGTATTTGTTATTATTATAATTAATATAAAAGGAATGACACATGTAAAATTGATTATTTTACCGGTAATATTATATAGAAAGTAAATAAATTTAGGGCAAAGTATTTAACATAAAAATGATATATGTAAAATCTAGTTGTTTGTAATTATTGTTATAAAACGCCTATTATGTTAAAAATAGAATTGAGCTTGTTAAGTGATGCTAATAACTACAATATATGCTGTATGAACAGCGTACAAATAGAGTTCATTTATCCATTGTACTTTTACTGAAAAGAATTAAACAGTAAGATACATAATAAAGTAGGGAAAAATAAAAGTTGAAATAAAAATGTTGAAATTTATTACAATTCTTTAAATGGAAAATGTTAAAAGAAATAAATTAATAAAATCACTTACATTCAATCAGCCTCAAAGGACGATCTCAGATTTTTCTGGAGCAACAACGGCATATTGTTTATAAACATTATTTAGTGCAATAACGGAATAAGTGAATTAAAGCGTTTTTTAAAGAAACATCAGTTTATGGCAAAATTCAAACAATTTACCATAAAATTTTTTTTATTTTCGATTTTTATAAGAACTGATTTCTAAAACTATTTTTTTGTGGGCCCAAATTTAAACTCAGTGGGGGTAATTAATATACAATAGAAACTCGATAATTCCTCAGTGTTGGAGGATAGGGCTGATTAATTATAGACTATGACGAATTACAGAATAAAGCAAATATGATTTTATTATCTCAAGTGATTTGATATGAAAATATACAAAATATACAAAAAATGAATATACATAAGTAAATTCATACTCGACTAAAAAATGTTTATGGGGATACTGTAAAGGACAATAGCAATAGCGGCATTGAGCAAAGAGATTTTAAGAAGGAGAAACCGAAACTATAGATAAACCGAGGAGTGACTGTCCGTCAACGTCTGTCACCGATGGAAACCAACAACGTGCAGAAGAATTGATTCGAGGAGACAGGCGTATCATATTTCAGAATGTTGCCAATGCATGTTTGTTTGGTTCTGAACAAACGATAAATAGTTAAATAAATACTAAGTGGTTTTCCGAGCAGTCCACAGTTGTCAATCGCACGAAGCAGGTGAAGGTGTATCAAAAACTTCTGGGTGCATTTGAAGCAGATGAACAGAATTTCGTTTAAAATGTGGCCATAAGACAAAATGTATCTGTATGACTAAGAGAGTACGCTTCAATCCGATGAATGGCACAATAACCATCCTTCTCATTCCAAAAATTCAAGACGCTCGGATCAACACAGAAGATTATGGCAATAGTGTTTTGGGACACAGGGCACTATTTACATTGAATTTGCCAATAGGTGTCATACAATCAATAGCGAAACCTACCTTACTAAACTTAAGAAGTAAAGGAGATAATCAAGACGAAGACACTGTGTAAAGACGTTCATTCAATACAGTCCTGTCGCGATAATGGAAGACCGCACAAGTCACTTTTCGCAACCTAGGTATTTGCCGAAATGAGGCGATTCGTGGTACTCTAATTTGTTCCCTTCTGATTTATATCTATTTGGGCCTACGTGGTGCCATATTCAAAGATTTGGATAAAGTGAAATTAGAGGTAAAAGCACGTGTAGAAAGCAAATTTCAGAATTTTTCCAAGCTGGATTTAACACTTGGGTTGGATGATAGCATAGATGTGTTGGAAGTAATGAAGACACGTGGGATAGTTAATTTGCATTCACAAGACCTCAGGTTATAATTTGTGTGACTTTTGCTTTTATTCGTTCATTAATAAAGTTTTTGGATAGTCCCCCGTAACATTTAACGTGATTATTGATAACTTTAAACGATTCATAATGTACGCATTAATATTTCTAATATTTTTCAAGGTCATATCATACAAGTACGTATAAGTATTTTATAGGTGCTAAATTGAATTAATCTGTTGCAATTTATAAAACATTATTTGTTAAAAAATAATTATCTATTTGTAAAATGAAACATCGTTATTGACCCAATAATTTTCCAGTTGTAGAAACAATTGTAAGTATGCATGCTTGAAGTTATCTACAATTAACGATTTTTGTAACCTTATAAATACATATTTTAAAGTTAATACTGAGCTATATTTATCTGCATGTGAGTATATGAAATACATTTGTTTTTTTTAAATTTTAGAAAAATTATAAATCGAAACAATAATTGTGCCATTGAAACTGTCTAAAAGAACTATTTTCCATTTTTTACATCAATATTTTAACCGATTTGCCTTCCTTAATGAAGTTTATAGACGTTCTCAATCTATTATTTCAAATACTTATTTTATTTGCAGAGATTTTGCACGAGAAAATATTTCTTTTAATAATTTTATTATTAAAGCGATACAGTTTAATAAAAATAATGTTAAAGAATTAACGAATACAAAATGTAAAGTAAGTTATATCAGCTGTTACATTTCAAGGTAAGAAATATTACGTGAAAAGAAGAATGAAGGTAGACTAAGTTAGGTAATGATACATTTATAAATGATAGATATGGATTAGGATATTATGATTAGGAAGGAGTGACAGTGAGTTTGAGTTCATGAACGGTTGTCTTTAGAGCGAATTTCTAAGATACTATACGTTAAAACCTCTCTGCATAGCAGAGCATCTGCCAAATAATTTCGACATTAATAGAAGTTAGTACTGTCATCATATTGTTTGAATATGCTAAAGTATTGCCAAACCCAAGCTATGGGTAGAATTCAAGTTGAGAAACTTTTTTCTTGTGCTATCATGGATGCTAAGGAAAGGATAGACTGGTTAAAAATCGCTAGATAAATTCCCAGAAAACATTAAATGCAAACTAAACTCAGTCTACAAAAATAACACTCAATACTCAACGCCTCAAGCAAGCTGACAAAGGCGCGAAAAAACTGATCGATACGATGAACTACTCATTTGAGGAGGAGCATGCAAATCTATGCTATTAAAAACTCAGATGGCTTTGTAAAAGGCAAAGGACGAAAACAAAAACTAATGAAAAAACAAGAGATTGTTCTGGAACCCCTGCGCCGAAAATATCTAAAAGAAACCGATTTTAGGCTGTATCTGAACTAGAATCTCCTAAAATACCCAAAACGAAAATGAAAAAGATACCACCCATTATACTGAGGCGAAATGGATGCTGAATCGATATCCTTAAACTAAGAAACTTCGCAAAGAGATAAGCTACAATTCGCCTCCCCGGCCAATCACCACGGAGTAACAGAATATCTCAAGCTGAAGAATTTATCGAATCATGGGAATTAATTTCCTCGTCACAGGGCTCTATGGGCGGCCATTAGATGCCTCTTCGAAAGCATCGCTAACGAGAATATGGAGGCGGGTTTCATTATGTAAAAGCTTTCTATTTTATTAGTGCGAAGAATGTACACGGGAGAAAACAAGTTCTCAATACCTTTAAATTACATAGAGTTTAAAAATATTGAAGTAATATATACTTATTTTATTTGCAGTAAAACAGAAGTGAAATCTATTTTCAAATTAACCACCGGCCTCTCGATAGAAATAAATATAGAAGCTCCACGACGCTGGTGCAAAAAGTATGGTTACACTAAGAAAACTACTACACAAATTCGGCATGTAAACTTCGGGAATGATCACTAGATGCACGTTTTTACAGTACAAATTATGAGTAAGACGGAACAAATGCCGGCGCTAGCTAGTCTAATGGAATCGTTGTGGCTTAGGTCGATTATTCAAATCATCTGATAGAATGTATAGTTCAAAATAAATAAGCGCCACCTATGTCTTTTCTATACTTAAACGCGTTGGTAGAATATTAGGATGAGATAAATGCGAGAGATAATACAAGAGCGGAACATTTGGTGGTGTAGATGTTTACTGATGTCAAAATCGGTACCTTACTGAAAAATTTGTAACTAAGAACAACATATACGGCGACTAAGTAAAAACCGCAGTAAGCTCCAAAAATTGATACGCAAGTAAGATAAAGACTCCTTGGCTCAATTATCTAATTTTAATAATAAATATTTGACTCAAATTTTATACTTGAAGGTATGACTATTAGAAAATTAAAGAGCAGACGCAATTAGAATAACAATTCACGCACGCTTCGTTATACCAGAACTGAGTATCAAATTTAGTTTTCTTAATCAATGGCAAAAATAAAAGTAAAGTTTATTTCCGCATCACCTTGGACGCCTTTAATTTACATTACCACCAGATTACGTAGATCAGTTATTAAACTAATTGAGCAGAAAAATAATCTTATAATGGAAAAATTTAAAGAGGGTTGCAAAATCCGATTATCGAATTCAAATTATTTAGCATAATTAAAAAAAGACTAACGTTATTCAGAGATATTGTAATTAAGTTGCTTTGCTGGGAAATAAACGATATGCCTTTATACAATCTGATTTCTTCTTTTAACGACCTTTTTGTTGATCTAAAGCGTCCAGGACCCTTCAGCCAAGAAATATGCAATTTCCAATCGAAAGCAAACAGGGTCTTTAACATTCCTCTACTTGAAACAAGCGATTAAATTCCGACATTTTGGGCGATAAGGGGTGATGAATTTTTACTGTACGTAGTTAATATGGTATTTACAGGAACTTTCTTAGCACGCTTTACTTCGAGAAAAATTGTTTAAAAAAATAATCCTTTATTAACAAGGTACTATTTGTACTTGGGGAATATTTGCTATCCTCTCACTCCGCATATATCCACATACGTTCATTACGTACATTCCATTCCAGACGAAAAATTCTTAGACGTCAAAGAATATATCTACTTCTGATTCATATTCATAATTGATACGAACTTGCAGATAAAAACGTTTCATATTTAAATTAAACACTTAAAAACTAAACTTACTCTTCGTTTCGTTCACAACGCATGAAGAAGTCACATCGTTACGTTTGGCGTTGGCGCTTGATTGTAACTAATAGTTATGAAATCTAGAATGAATAGAATCATTGATTAAAATTGTTTTCTTCTTTTTGCTTGTTATGAAATTATTTCAATTAGTTACTGTTGTGATGTGACTTTTTCCAGCGCCAAGCATGACAAGGGAAGGGAATTGGGGTAGAACTTGGTTTGATTATGTGTGATAGCTATATTTATTCTGGAAGATCCAACAAGTGGTTATGTACTTATTATATTGTTTTTTTCGATTGAAATAAGTCCAACATGATGTAGCGTTTAGAGGAAGGTCCTTATCTATTGTTGAGTTTACGCATAGTCATTCCATGTTAATATTGAAATAGATTCCGGATAACCACATCTATTACTTGAGCTGAGAATATCAAGCTCCAAAGTAGTAGTAATGTTATTAATTTTTGGCATTGTAAAATTTCGGGAGGGACTAAATTTTCATTATTGAATTTGGGATTTTAATTCATATTATTTTCTTATTTCAACACAACATTTCATTAAATTATTTTTTTATTAAACAAAGGGTATAGCGGACTAAGCATGTAAAATTTTCACCCGAACTTATCGAGCTCAAATTGATGTCATTAGTTCGCATCTCCGAGATGTAAAACTTTCCCAAAGAGTAGCCTCGAAATTTCATTTTTTTGGGAGTTATGGAGGGGGAAAAGCGAAATAGAAAAAGTGGTTTTCTTGTAAACGGCTAGGCTGATTTTAATGAAAAATATATACGTTATAAACATCGTTTAGATATGTTTGAGAAAATTTTTTGTAATTTTTGTGGTGAAAAAAACTCGAAAAATTTTGTTTGAACATTTTATGAATTTTTTTTGATGATACCTCGAAGGTACCACTTCCATATTTTCACGAAAACATCTCTAAACTCCCTACTTTAATATACATTTTTTCCAATTTGTTCGGAGTCGTGGAACATGGTTAAAAATGACAATCATTCGTCCAACGTCGCTCCACGTCATTTAATCTTACCGTAACTTTAATATAATATAAAAGTTGAATAATATTTAAATTAGATCAGTAATTCCTATCCTCCTTTATAGAATAAAAAAAGATTGATATATACATCATTTTGAAGAAAGAATAACATATATTTTAATCTTATATACCTTGGATATAGTTTTAAGTGTTTTTGCGCATAATATTAGCGGTTACCGCTACGCGGCGTCATCACATTCTCTTCACTCGCAGTCGAATTTTCTCCAGAAGAGTATATGTACTCGGACCTCAACGGCGCTTGATACACATGTTGTATTCGTCTTCGTCTTTTATTCTGCTGAAAGCTGATTCACAGCTAAGAATATTAATGAGAAATTTCTGCGATATTCAATATGTTTCGGTATAGTCTATTGCTTAGGGATGTGAATGCGGAACTAATTCTTTAGTGCACTTTTATTGATTTATACGATCATTCTACATGTACATATAATCTATTATAATTCATTATATTAATCGACTTTTATTAAAACACATTA
>JAHWXV010578978.1:0-18545 GCA_024586415.1 Phrixothrix hirtus | reverse complement strand
ATAAAAGTCAAATAAGAATTTGAAAGTAAATATAAACAGAGTTTAAAGGTAAGAATATTATTCGGATCATTGACCGAACGAAAAGAGGTTTAACCCGCCGCTCTGTAAATAAAATATAAGACGGAAATTATTTTTTGGTTTGTTACCAAATTACTAAAACCTTTTGATTCGCTTAAAGTATAAGCGTAACAGCGATTTAAAATTCTAAATTGCATACACTGCCACTCTGGTAACAAACAACACCTAATAAAGTCTTCATTAACACTACAAAGCAAGATAAAATATGGAAAATTATAGTAGATTCCTGCAATATGCAAACCAGTAACTCTGAAGATTAACTTGGAAATTTTATAACGGACCGAAATCAAACTTCTATCATGTCCACTCCGTATCCTCTTGTGATTAGTCACTCATATTTGATAAATTTTAATCAAATCAATCCCGGTTTCTATGGCGCCTCACCTTAATGTCGATGCCACTGCACTGTTAGTGTTGACATTTAAACCGATAGCTATAAACAAAAATAGAGTCTATGCTTGAAATCTATTTATCTTTTGGCCAAAAACCTTGAGATCAAATTCTTTGCAGCATAGCTTAGGCTGTTATCCTATATTGTATCATTGCTCTATATTATTTGCTGTTTTCTAAAAATTATCGTTGTATTTATATTCTCATTAACCGAAACATTTAGGGTTCAAGCCAACTACATGATATGGAACATGGTTTTTAACGCACTTCCTTACTTATCAAACCAATTTCAAGGAGTTCAAAGTAACTACATGAAACCACAAGCACGTACAAGGTTTTGTATGGAAGAAATTGAAAAAAGGTTTGTTCCTTTAATTATTTTAAGTACTTTAATACACCTTTAAACCTTAGATTTTTCCCGAGTCCTATTGATGTAATATACGATAGAAGATATTTACCGGAGCAAAAGAGAAAAATAGTGGAAAATATTTTATTAGATATAAAATCAGAATATATCAAATATATCAGCAGTACTGATTGGATACAACCCATAGACAAACAAAGGATTATTAATAAAACGCAGGCTATGGATATATTGGTTGGAAAAGAAGAAAATTACTTCTATGACCAAATTTTGGACGGTTTAGATTATGATATGGTAACTCTTATATTCATTCTTTCAGCGCATTTAAGCTGCCCCTTATTGTAAACAATATTTTCGCGTGTTTTGAGTTCTTATAGCAACTCTTCTAATTAATAGTTTCCAATTATTTCATTACACACAACGGTAAAATCTTTATTTAATAACCATACTGTTTATAAATTACAGCTGTATACCGTGTGTCCCACGATTGTATCCCGTAGGGGATACAACTGTTATTTGTGGATTTATGAGAAAGTAAGTCAGTATAAAATCTCCGATTTGTTGTGAAACCGACTAAACCAAAATTACGTATATGCTTGATCTTTGAGTTTTGTGCAGAGTGTACGTACAATTGTTTAGAAAAAAATAAAAAACCGATTGAAGAGCAAAATACCACAATTTTTGACAATATTGAAAGGTGCTATACAAAAATGTTGTTTTATGTTAGCGAGACTTAAATATTACAACCAAATCTATCAGTCAGCTTGCAACACTAAAATACATTTATCCAGTCAGATTTTGAGTATAGAACTTAATTGTCAATTAAGTATTTAATTGTAACTATATACTTGTTTGGCTTTTATGTACCCCGCCGCTAATATCTTACATATCAATCGAGTAGTTCGAATAGCAATCAAGTAAACTGATACTTATGACAACACATAGCCGATAACGTCAATTTCATTTAAACTTTCCGTACTTGAAGTAATAATTATTTATTATGCTAAATATCAGCCGGCCCGATTGGTGTAGCAGTTAGCATGTTTGCCTCTACACCTAAAGGACGCGTATTTAAACCCGATCGACGTCGGTAAATCTTTCAGCGGAAAAAATTTTTAAAAAACATGCCTTCTTGAATAAGTAAGTAAAATCGTAAGTCGGTGTCAATGTGATCTTTGGCACGTTAAAAATCCCTACTGTAGGTAAAACTCCTCCAGCTTCGGTAAAATTCTAGAAGGCATTGCGAAATAGCTCTATGACAGTTCTAGTCCAAGACAGTAGAGATTACCTAACAGTGTTTCTAAGTTAAAAACGAGGTTCACAGACTATAAAATAGATATTTAGCAAAATTTAGAGTGTACTCCGTTATAAAAAAAAACGCAAGCTTGGATATGTAATCCATAGTTTAGAATAAACTAAATATTAAAGGGACACATTTAAATTGTATATACAATACGGAAAAAGTCTTGCAGCAGTAAACCCATAAAGCAAGGAATCTTCCGAAAATTATTGTGTCATATACTTTATTAACCTAAGCTGTAAAACTTGAGAAAGTTGCGAAACGGACACAAATATCTAATGGAAATCCAACGGTTTTCCAGCATTGCACGCAATCAGCAGTTTAAAATTTTCGATTCTTTGATTAGTCAATGCAACAGCAGAAAGGGAATTTACAAAGTTATAGAATCAGAACCTTACAAGAAAAATCATCCTACTTAAGTAACCAATGACAGTTTCGCAAGTAGATCATTTTGATTGTAAATATGTAAATTCCGAAAAATATTTTGCTCACAAACTTATCCAAATACATATTTGAAAAATGTAATACTTCTTATTGATAACAGGCAGCAAAATTAAAGTACTACGGAAGCACCATCAAGAAAATTTCCACGTAAGCTAGCTTCGTTCTAGAATAAAAGGCAAACGAGAGAAAAATACGAAAGGAAACGAGGGATAACTGACTTGGTAAAAGAGAGGGTTGCTCGGCTCGAACAGCTTTATCGGATAGAGCGTCGTGAGCCGTTCAATTAACTTAGGATAAAGAAACTAATTATCTTAATAAGATCGTAGAGATAAGGAAGCAATATCTTTGAACGCCACGCCTTTAAATATACAAACAACTTGAAGGGCAAGACCTGTATAGGCTAAAGGCGAAACATATATAAGTAACACGCTGAGGAAAATAATATATTCAAATTAAAAGTTGGAGAATTCACATATAGCCTAATATTAATAGCAGTGCCAAATAACTTTCTGATCACAACAGGTAACCTATTAAATAAAATAATTCACCGGAAAAGAAATTTAGGTAGCAAGAAATAATAAAATTTAGGTACTTTTGGAACATTGAAATAAAAATTTATTGACTGTAAAACAGGCCAAGTAGTATAAAATAAAAACATGTTTGTAAAGCCGTAAAAGTAAATTAATTAAAAGTTGTAAGTGATACAAATTTGAGTTTCCTAGTTCGAAGTAAAACGTTAAAGGTTTGGGCATGTGGAGGCCGACAAAGAACTCTTTTTATACATTGGACCTGCTGTCTTGTGCGAAGTTACAATAAAACCAAAAACATCGCAAATGAATTAAGTAAGTAGAATAAATCTACGTTTTACAAATATCTTGTATAATTAAATATAAACAAATAAATGACTGCGAGATTTGACCAACGTTTTTAAAATTAGCAAATGCTTCAGAGGAACGTAAAGTTTTAATTAAGCAAAGTACTAGAATGTAACTTCATAGACCGTTCTTCTTCAATTTAGTTGCAATCAAAATGAGGATTGTAAATTCATTAACTAGGTTCCTTTTAAAACGGAAGCTAGCTCCCTAACTATAAACAAATAACCAGAGATCGGCCTTCGTTTTACAAATTTACAAATGAAAATTTAAAATCACAGTCTAAGCAAAACGCGTGTTTCAAAACTAATTACATGTATAAATATCTAACTAAAATTATTGACAGCAATTATAGTAACCGAAAAGTAAATCATTATACGTAATCAATATTCAACAGTAAAATAAATCATACGTTAAGTAACTATAGAAAAAAAGGATTTGACAGACCGACTAGGATTTATAGATGGCAGGTGATAAGAAGCAAGGCTGCCGAGAGACCAGCGTCCAAGAGCAACCGACAACCATACGGGCGATCAAGCCAAAGTAAGAAAAACTGGGTGTCTACGTTGGTCGTAGCATAAGGAAGGCTCCTTGGAACTCGAAAGGTCTATAAGACAGTTTATACAGCATGCTTCGAAGCTTCTACAAAGTACAGACCGTCCGTGTCCACCAGTTGTTCGACCATCGATAAATTATGCAAACACAAAGACGGCAGTCAGACTGCATAGGAAGCAGATGAAGTAGCCAAGTAGATAAAAAAAATTACGAATCCAGAAAAGCAAAATTAATTAAGTCACTGATCAAACAAGGTAAAAGACTTACCCCATCTTAATAAATAATGGGTTTCTTAAAGCAACAGAACGAACCGGTATTTAAAAACACAATAAATTGCCACCAGTAATTTCGAACGTGGTTAACATATAATGCGGTTTCAAACGAACTTAGAAGTAGATTAAATAGCGCGCAGGACGAATTTCTTAAAACGCGCATCGCTAAAGCCTTGAAGATAGACAAAGTAAACGGACTATCATAAAAAGGAAATCAACAATTAGTTACTGAATAAGCATTAGAAGAAAGGAGTCGAAAAATGTAGTTAAGCTAGAAATACCGGAACGACCGAAATGTAAAATTATACACCATTAAAGCATAAACTTATATAAATTAATAAAAGCGCTCGCTCATGAGCGTAGAAGACGGAAGGGAAGAAATTTTTTACAATAAATTATAAATTGTTCCTATGCGAAAAAGGACCGTGACACAATTTATAAAATTCAATTTAATTTTATAACACGGGAGTTTCGTGAAAATCGCGCATCTCACAAGTCATAAATTCAATTTCGTTTGTAAAAGGAAACAAATAGAAAGAAGATATATTATGGACCAATCGACTGATATCAAAATCAAAATCTTATGGCGTTAGTGAAAAATTTTGAAGTTTTAAAAACTAATAATTTTTTTAAACGAAGTTATAACAAATTTAAACAAAATTTAATTTAATTTAAAAATATTATAAAATTTAAATGTAACTAAATTTTTATACCTGAAAATTAGATCACTTTAGCAAGAGTCATACAATGGCTTATTTCTGGGCACAATAAAAATTCTAACAGGTCATTGTATTTGTTTACATAAATATATCTATAATAAATTTATGTCTATTTTGTAGATGTAACAATTTTAATTGAAATTTTTTATATATTTGTTTTAAATTTGAAATTTGATAAATGTATCGAACTCATTATGCTTTGTTACTTATCAAGTATATAATCATATGTCGTAAATAAAATTTTTGGTGACCCACAAATTAAAAAAACGTAAATATTGAATAGGAAGTATAAACAGATTACTTCCAGGTAAGATGTTAGCGGTACACTAAATTCTTTGTCCGAACCTAAGGGGTTTATCCCTCAGACTTATTATCAATAATAAATTCTGGAAACAGTTTCAAAACCTACAATTCCAAAACCTAATAATTGCGTAATCTAACAACGCGGTACAGTTATTTATTATTGGTCACACTGCCAAATTAGGTAATCAGCATCGATAACTAACACTTCAGCTATCTGACCTGATGCCATCCGCAAACATCTGTGGGCATAAGATTATTTGAAATGAAATTTTTGTAGAACACATTACATATGTTATAATTCTGACCCTCTTCTGAAGCTCTCTGTCAATTCTTTCGATTTTATTCAAGGTATTGAGCTCAAGAACTTTAATCAGATAGCGCCCTTCCTTTATATATCCATTTAAGTTCATCAGATTGCAGCTTGCTGATTATACGAAACGTATAGATAAGTTTAACCAAACTAGACCACAACCTCTAGCTTATATTATAATGCCATCTTCACATGTCATATTGAAACTCTTGATATCTTATTTTCCTATCTCTACTCATTAACTATTTACCCGCTATTCATTGCAAACGATTTGTACTGTAATGTTTACTTAATTTCATTAAATTAACTTATTTGTTCTTTCTTGAAAATAAATAGAATCACAGTATGCCATATTTTAAATGACCGAAAAACACTTAATCATTTTAAACTCTAGTATCCTAAAATGATTAAATTAAAAACTGCAAGTAACAAATCAAAAATAATTAAGCATGAGACTATTATTTAGGACAAATTTAATGAATACCCAGATCATTTCTTCGTAAATCAATCAATATTACTTCTAATATTTCATATCATTCCGAACAATTAATAAATTATTAAATTTTAGGGGATTAGTAAAAGTGGTACATTTTTAAGTCTTATTTCTCAAGCTAATAGAAATTATTATACACACTTATATGGTGCTCTTAATAAAAAGATTTCTTCGAATTATTTTAAATATATTCAAAGCAATGATAGAATAGCCAAGTATATGGAAATCAATAATAATGCCATCTGTAAGTATGTGACGCACTCTGGGAAAATTTTTGTTACGCTCACGCTTTGTTTCAATAGTTTTTCCCACTTCAACCATAATGTATTCTGTAGAATTAGAAAAAGGGATACCGAATTATTTACACTATGGAACCATTGGATCCTTGTTGGATTGTTCACTACTTGACAGCAAATACTACGACATCGAACTGTTTAATAAATATGGAAAGTTGTCTGAACTCACTACGGCAGAGTATGATAAGAAAATAGATTGTATCCAAACACAAACAGATGATTATCAAAAGAAATATTCGAATCCAAGTTTACATGATGATCATTATATGACGCTGCCTTATTATAAAGTAACTATGGTTTTTAAAATTATGCTATTAATTATGATCAAACATTTTGTAGGCCGATATAATATTTTTGAAGATTATTTCGAGACAATTAGCTTATTCAGCATATAATAATTCATTAAAGCACAACAATGAAGAATCCAAACTTATTGGATTAAGTTACACCCCCCAGCAACTACTATGGATTTCAGGAACTACTCATTATTGTATTCCTCTAAAAAAGTACAGTGATGATTATGTTTATAATAAAAATAGAGGAACGATATATTCAGATATAGTAACTATTTCCCTACATAATATACCGGAATTTGCAAGAGATTTCAATTGTCCTGTGGGTTCCAGGATGAATCCTAGAGACAAATGTAAAATATAAAGTCACTTAGTAAACGGTATATTGTAACGCCGAATATATTTTCATTTATATAGGGTGCGTTCGTAATTTAACTGAGAATGCTCTGAGTGTTCTATTCCTATAGTTCCACATATTTAGAACAATGGAAGCAATAGTAACGGAACACCGTGATTATTTGAAGCTGAATTTTCGCATGCACCTATATGCCTTTTCGGAGGCTCATTTTGATTAACTGGTTCATAAAAACTGCTATAGATACAATTATTATAACAATCGTTTCTATAGTTATTTGTAGCAACCGGATTAATCTGGCCTAGTTTCTAAAAAGGTCCTGTAATCTATTTATCTCTATGTGACGATTGTATTAGCGTTACGTCAAAAACAAGTGCCAAATTTAAATTGCAAAAATCGTTCTTGCTAAAAATTTTGTTGTGAATATATCCTGAACTGTTAAGCTATTACATTATTATAGTTAATTAAAGTGGAGCCTGAAGAATGTTTTAAAGTAATCTGGCATAATTAAAATGCAAAATAAGTGTTTAAAAGGAATTAAGGGAGCCACATGTATTGGTAATTTTATTGGTTCTCTTTCTTAGGGATCAATATTTACGCGAGGTTAAACGTGTATGTAATTGTTTTGAACGTTGCTGCGTTTGTTCGTTTGGAAAACACTGTTTTCTAAACAACAAAAACTTATATACAAGCATGGATTTAAGAAAAGTAAACCAACTCGTATATGCAGCGACTACAGCAACCATAATCAAAGAAATAATCAGAATGTTCCTGTAAGAGGTTAATATTTCGATACACACAGCTTAAAGGCCTATACCTAAACTTTGCTTCTAAAATTTTCAAAAATGATATTCAAAAACATTTTTAATGATTGCAGTTAATTTAACATACTGTAACGCAACTAGTTTATTGTTTACGAATCTTTTTTTATATTCTCTAATATTAGGATTACTTATTTACACTTATTTAATTAAATATTTATTTCATAGTACACTATCAACAAACGTTTATATCTCTATTTATGTATAACAGTAACTAGCAGGACAAGATTCTAATTAAAACTAAAATTAATTTGCTATTTATATATAAAAGATAAATTTCAGAATAGTAAGGAAGAACTCTAGAATAAAATTTCTCATACGTAGTTTAAATAGATCTGTTTCATCTCAGTTGAGATTCACGGATTTGATTAGCGTCAATGATGATGTAGGGTTGGAATCGCGGTTTTGATAATTCAATTGTGAAATGAATCACGCTTTGATCCGCGGTTTTGATAATTGAATGGTGTCGTGCCTAGTTAGTAATCGCGGATATAATTTTTATAGTGTTTAATAGAATAATTGGTGATGAATCTTGTTTTGATCCGCGGTTTGATAATTGAATGATATCGTAGTTCGCGTATACAATTTATAACGAGACGATGAATCCCGTTTAATACGGGGATTGATAATTGAATGATGTGGTACTTAATAATCTCGGATATAATTTATCATCGTGTTGATAGAATAATTAATTGGTAATGAATCACGTTTTGATCTGCGTATTTGATAATTGAATGATTTTGTACTTAATAATCGAGAATATAATTTATCATCGCGTTTTGATACGCGGTTTGATTGAATCGCGGATTGATATGCGGTTTGTATCCCGTTTGATACGCGATTTGATAATTGAATTATGTAGATTCTACTTAATAGCCGCGGATATAATTTATCACGGCGTTTTGATAGACGGTTTGATAATTTGTATTATGTTGTACTTAATAATCGCGGATATAATATATCATCGTGTTTGATAGAATAATTGACAATGAATTCCCGTTTTGGTAGGCGGTTTGGTAATTGAATTTAAATTATCAAAATAATCGGGTAGGGGTTTGTTTGAGTGTAACTTCATATATCTCTTGCTCATGATCAAATAAATAGCTAGCTTTTTAGGGTTTATACAAGCAAAGAATACTTAGACCTTGTTGAATCTTTATTAGAGTAGTAAATGTGTACTGTTTTCTACACGATGGTTTTAGAACATTAAAGAAATTGGAAAAATTTGATAATTTCGCGAATAATAAGATCAAGTAAACAATTATTTGTTGAATTGCAAAAGCAGTGTAATAATTATTATAATAATATGGATTCTGCTTCAAACAGTGAAGGTCTACAAAATTTTTCATTAAGTATGCCGAATTTATCTATGCAAAATATCCAAAGCGAAGAAGAGTCAGAAAAAATTTCACCAAACATTTTAGGCTCATTATCACCTGCATATCCTTCAACATTTTTGACGAACATAAAAGTGAGTCCGATTTTGATATTCACGACATCATTGAACTTCAATTAATGCAAATTCACAGTGACGCCGCAACGAGACCTCTTATATCTTGTGTACGATATTCCTTAAGCAATAATCATGATGTTCATCAATAATATGTCGAAGCTGGTGTTTGTGTCGTGCATTTTGTTATTTATAAGACAAACATGGTCAACACGGACATAATGTGGTTGTTTTAACATTTGAAGAAGAATGGAAACCCTTCAAAGCACTCGAAATTTACATAAAATTAAAGTTTGACGAAGAGCCGGTTGCTGAGAAATCAAAACCAGAACACAATATATCGAAGCCATCTCTAATCTATCCCCTTTCTTAAAATGTACGGGTGGTTGTGAATTTGCAGCACGGTGTTGAGATAAATAATAGCTATCTACGTAAGTCCAGCACTCCGAATATGCAAAATCGCTTAAGTTTTAACGAATTTGGATGTAAATTAACATTTGAAAAATTCATGGATCTAAAGTATGTTATAGACTATAATCCATCATTATTTAATAGTATGAAATTTTTGAATTATATACGCGAAAATGTTATTTATCCCTTTCTTAATGAAAATTATACACATGCTAGGAAATATGCACAGGCAAATGACAAATTCGATTACGAATTTGGATAATTAAGCAACTTTGAACATAGATTTATATACTTCCTTTGTAATTGAATTGAAAACAATGTAATTACACTGCAAAATGCTCCACTGCAAGAATTTGCAGTGTTACATGAACCTCAATTTATAAGAATATTTGGAGATGTTGTTATGCGAAGTTACTGTTAATAGAATTAGATATCTTCTTTGTTATAATAAAAAATATATATTAAGAAATTAAAAATGCTTAGGGATTGTGTTCTATTTTACAATAAAGTTTCTGCAGGTACAGACTTGTCTGAAACTTACTAGAAAAAATAAATGGATGTTGTGTGTTGGTATGAATCATTTTTTGTGTCGATATTTGAACTTGTATTAGTTTCAATCCAGAATCTAAAGTAGTAGCCACTGACGTTCCAAAAATATAATATACTGCAAATAATATTCTATCTAGCGCAGATGATAATGACCAACTACGATAGAAGATGCGCAAATATTAAACATAACCATTTCAAATTACGAAACCAATATAATAAACAATCAAAAATGTTTCTTGTAAAATTACATCAACTTAAGCAAGACATAAAAATATATTTTGTATATAGAAACTTTACCAATAAGTTCAATATTGCAGTAGAACATCGTGTTAAGATCTTAGAAATGTACGCTTTAGCACAACGTTTAGAGAAATTTTTAAATATTAAGTAAAATTGTTATTATTAGACTTTAAATTTGTCCTATTAGAGGTAGAAATATAAAAATGTAAAGGGTATTTAAAATATGAACATAGATTTATATATTTCCTTTGTAATTTAATTGAAAACAATGCAACGGCGTTGCAAAATGCTTCACTGCAAGAATTTGCAATTATACATGAACCTCAATAAAAACAATAAAAAATGTTAAAAATTAAGACTTTTTTCTTTTCGGGATATAAATACAAAGTTCAATTAAAAAATATTGCATAATGCTTCGTTACGGCAAGCGAGCAACTAGTAAAACAAATAAGGGAGAAGTTGGTAAAGGAATTTTAAATTCCCTTATCAACAAGTTGCCCGTTAAAATGCATATTCCAGGATATAATTACTGTGGTCTGGGGACAAAGTAAGAAGAGCGACTAAAATGGCAAGATCCAGGGGTGAATCCTTTAAATGTCGCGTGCAAAGCTCACGACATATCGTACAGAGATAGTAACAATTTAAGTGATCGTAATCAAGCAGATAAAATCTTACAACAAAAAGCTTGAGTGGGATAGAGTAAAATCAAAGGATGTATCGTTTCGTTACAGACTTGCGGCGTTATTTGTAGCCGGTACAATGGAAATGAAACGTAAAATTGGAATGGGTCTGACAAACACTCACAAAAGATGAAAACAATGCCGCCGCCGACGACCTTGTAAGACCGGTCGCGGCATTAAATAGAAAAACGTAGAAAAAGGAAAGGAAGGAAGGTACTAAAGTTTAACTCTGATATTCTCCAGAAAGTAAAAATTGCAATTAAGAACCCATCAATTAAAACTGGCAAAGGTGTTGTTATTACGGATACTGTAAGAACAGCATTATCAGGTGCACGTGCAGCAATTCGTTCTGCTGGTGGAAGAAAAAAGCTAGCACGCCAGAAATGTTACCTTTTCCAAAACCAGGCGGTATTATTCCATTAATACCGCTGTTTGCTGGCTTTCGATGCTCGGAGCATTAAGTGGTGGAACCCCTGGTATTGCCAAAGCCGTCAACGATTCGAAGGATGTAAAAAGTTTCAGGAGGAAAACGAATAGACATTATAGAATGATAGGAGCTATTTCCCTAGGATGGAAAGCAACCGGACTCTATTTGGAACCGTACAAATCAGTCAGTGATTTGTATTTAGGACCCTACAGGCATTCAAAAACTTATAAATCTACCTCATAGGCCTCGAGCTAATGTTGAATTGACAAAATATGCAAAAAATGTTCCAAATTTTAGAGGAGTGTTTATGAGGGATGGTTTACCTAAAAGACCTCGGATTAATTAGTCTGGAATTATAAACTTGGATGAAACAAGTAACAAAGGAACACATTGGGCTTCATACAAAAAATTAAATAACAAGGTAATTTACTTTGATAGTTTTGGGAACTTAACCCCGCCTAAGGAAGTTTCTTTCGTGATTGTGATATTTACTATAATTATAAACGCCAACCAAGATTCAACACAGTCATCTGTGGACACTTATGCCTCAATTTTTTATATAATAAATATGATTTTGAATAAAAATTTTAGTTATCATGATGAACACGTTCAGTTTGGAGCGTCGAGGGAATACGGCCAATTACGATTTCTATCCTCTAACCGAGTTACATCCGCGTTGCAGATACGTCTTGGCAATGATTGAATTTTACGGATGCAGTTCTATTCGTAACATTAATCACGAAAATCATTCCATTCATTTTCTATCTACAAGTACAGGTACTAGTAGCTCAGAGAATCTTGAAAAAATTGAATTCCTCATGGTGCTTATGAGGTTGACGAAATAAACGAATACATACGAAATTATTTTATTAAAAATCTATCTGATGCAACAACTTAACAGAAAAAAAGTCTTCGTCAGAATCAAAATCATTTAATGTTAAAGATATTTTTCAATTATCGGCAAATAACAGCACACTTAAATGCGTAATAAAATGCAAATATTCCATTTATTTCACACAGTCTGACAGTATAGGTCGTACGCTAGGATTTAGTCGAAAAGTTCTCGAACCGAATGTGGAACATTCTTCTGATTTGGATGTACAAATTTTAAAACACATAAACATTAACTTGAATTGCAATATAATAACCGGATCGTATATAAATGGAGAAAAAGTTAAAAGCTTAAGTGAGATAGACATATCTGAACCAACCGGCTTTAGACTAAATAATATTCTCACTAATCCAACATTTTTGGAAGTAAATACATGTCTTATAAGTAATATTACGATAAATCTAGTAGATCAGTGAGGTGAATATATAGAGTTAAGTACAGAAACTAACATATTTGATGATTTGGTTTTCGACGAAGCCATCACCAAATATGAAACTCACACCTATTTGCCATACGGTTCTAGGACTTTTGGGTTGTCAGATGAAATACGTATTACAATTCAAAGTGAAAATCTAATAACTGGCACGCACAACAGTTACATTCATATAGAGGGATCTATTAGATGCAATGCTCCAGCACCTGCTGATGGTGCGGCTCGATCACCCGTAGAATTCAATTTAACAAACAATTTTCCGTACTTTTTGTTTGAAGAAATTCGATATGAGCTTGCAGATCAAAAAGTTGATGTATCCAGATTGTCAGGTGTCACGTCTGCCATTAAAGGATATGCATCGTCATCTATTGGAGAAAACAATAACTTAGCATTAGCCGGTTGTTCAATTAAAAATGATAACGATAACAATGTGCAAAGTGCTCAAACTCAGTATGTTGTAAATAACTTAGAAAAGAAATTCGTGGCTTGCATACTATTAAGACATGTTTTTGGCTTTGCAGAAATGTATAGGAAACCTATCATCAAAATGAGTCAGGAATTAATTTTAATTCGAGCTTGAACACATCTCGATTGCTACAAGAGTGCATCAAATTGCAGCATTACTTTGACCAACGTGTGCTGAAAGATTGCACATATAACTTTAAGCGATCATGCTAATCTCAGTCTGTACAAGAAATTGAAGTCAAATTTGATTATTTCCATAGGAAATTATACGAATTACCTGCATTGAAACAAACGAGACCTGAGAGTTGGTCAATCAAAACTTCTATTGAACTTGAAAGACCACGCTGGCTCTTGATTGGATTTCAAAGGAATCAAAAGGCTAATAAGTCAGAAGACGCGTCCGAATTTAAAAATAACAACATCTCGAACCTGATACTTCACTTGAATTCGGAAAAGTATCCGTATGAGAATATGAGGTTAAACTTCCCCAACAACGACTACTCTTAAGCATACATTAATTACCTAAATTTCCAACTCAATTACTATGATCGAGAATACATCGAACCGGCTCTCAGTTACGCAAAATTCAAAGACTATCCCATCTTTGTCTTGGATTGTTCTAAGCAGACCGAAAAATTCGCCCATTGATATCAAGTTGGAAATGGAATCGAATCGAGACTTTGAAGCGGAATACATGGTCTTTTGCGTCATCATTCATGACAGCATTGTTCAATACAGTCCTGTAACTAACGAAGCGAAATCATTGTAATATGATACAATGTTCAGATATTATTTTTCCATAATTGCATGTCATGAGATGTAATATTACTATTTTAAGCATATCAATAAGGATATAATATCATTTCGATTGTTTCTTTTATCAAGTCTAGTGGTGTTAGTAACTACTGAATTTAAAAAGGTAAAAATGAAAACTATTAAGCAAAAGCATACTCGCCCAGTTATCAATTTGATTTGGACTCGAATCTAAATAAAAAGAAGGTGAACAAGTATGAACATCTGTTAAGTAACACCATTCTCGGATTAATCCTGGGACCATCAAATACGGGCAAACGAACATGATAATTTCTTTATTAATTAAGGAAAACAGTCTAAAGTTTGAAAACGTCTATGTGTTTTCGAAATCTTTATATCAACCGAAGTATCAGTTTCTAAAACCCCTTAAGGGTATAAGTTATTCTCCATATAGCGAAAACACGATGATAATGCCACCCTAAACAAAACTCCATATTTGTCTTTGATGATGTTTCATGCGGCAAGCAAAATAACATCAAGGGCTATTTTAGTATGGGTCGTCACACTGTTGTCGACCGCAAACGTATGCCGCTGTACCGAAACATTAAATCAGAGATAATTTCAACATGCTAGCTTTGTTTAACCAGGATTCCTTAAACTTGAAACACATTTAGGATGATCATATTGGAACCGATATGACGTTTCAAGAATTCCGTGATATGTACGGTGAATGCTGATGAGGCAAATATGGCTTTCTTTCCATTCACAAAGATTTTGATACGAATGCGGGCGGATATAGAAAAGGCTTTGATAAATATATATGTTCAGACTAAAAAAATATCTACTTAATTACAATTAAATCTTTAAAGTTGGAGGTTTATTGCATATCTGTAGATTGTCATGATTCAATTTATAAAAAATTAAATATGGACGACAATGAACAAATCGTAAAACAGCGACTGCTTCATGCTCGTGCATCAGTCAGGTGCAAGTAGAAAGCCTTGCAAAAAATAAAATTCATGCAGAAAAACTGATTGAAAATGTATAAACCGATAATTAGACTATTAATAAACGTATCTGATAAATTCGCCAGTGGTGATATGACAGTGCAACAAAAAAGCAAATACAATAAAAATGATATCGGTGATACTGACGATGAAATGGAGAATGATCCACAACAACAAGAAAAAGAAATCGAATTGCCAGTAACATCAACTAATAAATTCCTACAAGTCCAGCAGCAGATTCCTCTGAGATCGTCACTGCGTGCAATGTATCATTCAACACCTAAACATTTTTTACAACCCTCCACTGAATCTCTAACTCCTTCAACATCGAGATCTTTAGTGTTTGCAGATGTAAATCCCTTCGCAATGCCTTCTAATAATTCCCCTATGCGTGCACTATTGAATAAATCTTTAGATTCTATCGCTGACATTTGCGAAGCTTTAAGAAATCGATCATCATTAGGTGCTGCATCAATTAACAACGAACCTCATTTCGATCGTGATACCATAGAAGGTTCTGAAGCTTCAACATCAAACAATGTCGACGGATTATTGCAAACAAGACATCGAATATATGATAAATAAGTTAAAAAATCAAAAAGCAAGAAAAAAATCATTGTAAAATCTTTGACGTTCAAAAATAAGAATCAGAAAAAGAAGGGTGGCTGTGCAGGTGACGTGCTCTTTAAACAAGTTAACGATAAGGAAATTGAATACAAATACTGGGACAATATTCACGAGTTAATTGACGAATTGCATGTGTTATGCGCAGAAAAGGCTGCAGGAAATACTGTAGTTAATAATCATATAATTACAATCGTTGAAGAATTAACCGAAGCAGAATACACAGACATACCCGAAACAAATAATTTCCTGAAAAACATAATATAGACACTTTAGCATTCTTAATTGATGATCATTTTTGTAGTTAATATTGACAAGTTTGGACGTTTGGATATCAAGTCCTCGAATCAGCCGAGATATGCCATAAAAGGCGATCCTGGAATAGGTTTTAAGTTAACAAGTAATGGAAATTTTAATATTCAAAATCAAACATTTGCTAATGTCGCTAGACATGTTAATGACACGGGTGTTGTTACGAACATTCATCTGACAGAATCTCTACAAAAGGAAATGCTTAATTTTACAATCGAGGCTGAAAATATTTGTAGAGGCTTAGAAAATCGTAACACGTCTGTTTTTTATCTAAACTTAACGATCTAAACGATAAAGTTACAAGTGATATTGAAGCTTGCCGCAAAGCTAACACTCAATACACCGATGAATTAATAGCAAAAGTAAAGACTTACTTTAACGAATTTACTGAATTGCAAACATATATAAATGTGAAATCACAAGAAGCACATGGTGCAACTCAAGTGTATATTAAGAAACTGCATCCTTCACGCGTAGTTGTAAACAAGTTACCAAACGTGTCGGCACCTGCATCGAAACACAATAAGCAAGACGATATCGGAAGCAGCATCTAGAATTTAATTACAGAAAATTAGCAATACAACTTCTTTAGACTCTATCAACAACATTCCTCCTCCTTCATTAAGTATAATAAAATAAATTCCGACTGCTAACCAAGAAAGATTGAATCTCGATTAATTATTGAATAATCATGTTTCAACAACAGATTGTGAAAGAACTTCGTAAACCTGCCAGGAAGAATTTTCCGCGCAGACGTACAATAATCAAGGGTTTTGATGATCCTTGGCAAGCGGGCTTGGAAGAATTTATTCCTTACCCCAAAAAGAACGAAGGGATTAATTACATTTTGTTTTTAATAGATACTTTTTCTAAGTTTCTGTGGATTCGTGCTTTAAAATCTAAGGATGCAAACGAAGGTGTGAAAACCATGCAATATATCCTTAATACCAACAAAAACCAAACACAAAAATCTAAAAATTTACAAACAGTTGCTGGCAAGGAGTTTTATATTCAAAAATTTTCATCATTAATGAAATCATTCCGTTTTAATCATTATTCAACGTATAGCACAATAAAGACGGCAATTATTGAATGCACATCCATGTCATAAAACGAATGTTGTATATTAAATTCCACTTAAATGGTAATTATAACTGGATAAATATTTTACCCAAAGTAACCGAAGAGTATAGTAATCGAAAACACAGAACAATAGGACGTGAACCTACAAGTGTAAGACCGGATACCAATTTAAATCATGTTTACAAGTAGAATATTAAAGTCTACGACAAAGATCACCGCTTTAAAGTCGGAGACATAGTTCGAATATGTAAATTTAAAGGAATCTTTGATAGAGATTTTACGCCTAATTGGTCAGCCGAACTTTTCCGTGTATCAAATGTTAAAATAACTATGCTAGGTACGTACAAACTGGTGGATATGGAGAATGAGCCGATTCTTGGTTGTGTTTACGGGTTTGAGCTGCAAAAGGCTAAATATCCAAACGTTAACTTGGTTGAAAAAGTTTGAAAGTGACGACGTCAAGAAAATAAAGTACTTATGAAATGGCTTGGGTTTAAGACACTTAGCTGGGAAATGCAAGAAAAGGTTTTTAAGTAATAAATATGATTTAATAGTGTTATTTTAAAAATTATGTAATATTATAAGATACACTTACCTTCTTTGCTACTTGCGAATACGTCTATTTTCTTCTCCTTTCAATTTATTTGAACATTATTATTGTTATTTTATTATTATTTTAAATATTTTAACTGAATGTATCTAATAATATCACTAAGAGAATAGGTACCTCTATTACTGTATTTTGATGCATTTTTACTATTTCTAAATAAATAAAAATATGAATTTTGCGATAAGAACTGTAGTGTGCGTTTTATTGGTTTATTTATTACACAATCGCTTTTAAACATCAAGTATTTACATTTTATTTGGTTGTTAAAAATATATAAGGTAGGAACCTTATTTATTATTCTAATCATACAGGTTCCATAATAATATCCATAATAATGCTACATATTTTAAACTTACATATTTCAAACATTTTTAGATCATTTCTTTATATGTTATTTGAACATTAAAAATAAAAAAGTATAGTATTGACATTTGATACTATTTTACAAATACAATCAGAATAATTCACAGTAAAAGGAGCTTAAATTAGAATCACAAAGTTGGCTCAGAAAGTAATGGACACACGTGTTTTCTCCCGATAAAGACTTATCACAAATACGCATGCCCTGCTTGTAGGTATAATGCGTGGTGGGAATATACTATGGTGCGCTCAACAGTAAGCTCTAAACAGGTTCTAAACGTGCGTGACGTCAGCAACGAGACAGCTTCGTTATATCGGTTACATATGTTTGAACATTAAGCAGATCTTTTTCTATTTCTTGTGCCATATTTGTGTATTTTACTA
>JAHWXV010578974.1:0-10755 GCA_024586415.1 Phrixothrix hirtus | reverse complement strand
AAATACTTGTAAAAACTAACTAAATGCATTTTTGTTTCATTATTTTTAATATATCGAGTTATTTGTTTTTAAATCAATTATTTCAATACTTTATTTAAATTTTTAGAAAAGATCAGCTAAAACAGATACGTTAAGCACAAATTTAGAAAATAGGTTTGTCATTCTGATTCTGATTTAACCAATTGTATTTCATTTACTTAACCGATATCTATCTGTATAGATCAAAATGAATAATTAATATTTAAGGTGAAATACAGTTACCGATGTCGTTAAACTTGACTTGCTTTTCGATATTAAACATTTTCCATAGTGGCTTTTCGATTAATAATTGTCACATTTTTTAAACACACGCTATTATGCGAATCAAAAATTGAGCGCACCTTAAAAGCTATCATCTTCTATATTTTGTATCGTTGGACAAATTTCGCCTATGAAAATTTGATGTTTTGAACAAAGCTACCAAATACCCTAGTTGTTTAATACTTTTTGCGGATAAAGCTTCAGGTTGCGTATTAGAGTTTGTCTCCGTTGGAATTTTTAACGTTCCAAACACCACACTAATGCGGGACAGTGTATATGATTTCATTTCCATATACAAGGAAGGCATATTTTCAATTTTTTTCTTGGTTAAAAAATTACCTACTTCCACGCGTTTGAACCTGCATCCTTTGGGTCTGCACTACTGTGGTTGATATAATTGGTAATGATCATATTATGAATGTTTCCCGCTTTTTCAACATGCAAATAACTTTTTACATTAATGATTGTACAAAATGATTTTATTTGCTAGCATATTGTAATAACAACTTTATAAACGCATACTTGAGTATCATAAATCATTCATTATGAAACTGAGTCTCGTAATGGGATTTAATATAGCACTGAGTACTATAATGGAATCTATCAATAACGTAAAGAAACATATTATTATGAATAAATAATTTGTTACTAAGTAAACGAGCATACTTCGCATTTTTAACTTGAACACTATTTACAAATTATTCAAAGGCGGTATTAATTTACATTTCGGTTTTTGCTTGTTTACACTAGCAGATAAAATTTTGTATGTAATTAATCATTATGGCACTTGTCGTTTTATAGACCTCGGCTGACGTCTCGGTCAATAATTTTCACGACGTATGCCATAATAATTGTCATTGCGAACCTTGTAGCGTAAGCATCTATAAATAGACTTACTTTTAAGATACAGTCCTTACGAATTTAGGAAATTTAGTTGCAAATAATGGTTATTAAAATTAAAAATGAAAAATCTGATAAAATGTCGTTGGAACTAATATTATTTATTCCTAAATTTTCTAAGAACCTATAATTTGCTGCGTTTTACAAATTAACATATTATACAGGAATTACGAAAAAAGCTCATTTTATATTTTATAGAAAAGAACCGCCTTAAATTGTACCTAATAAATTATAAAATATAATTAATAGCATGTACCTGAAAATTCAATCTTTAATAAATTTATAGCGTATATAGGGAGTCTTTAGAAAAATCTTATTAACATAATAAATTATTAAATTCAGCAACGTACGGGTTTAATTATTAATATATAAAGGAGACATTATACCGCCAAATGATATCGTAAAATCCTTTAGTAAAGTAAGGTTATTAACTGCTTCCTGTTCGCGATTCAGCCTGCTTGGTATACATCAATAAGTTAACAACCACTTTTACTAAACTAAATTTGCAGTTACTACGCTAAAAGCGTTGAAGCTGCTGGCGAGGGCCTTAGGGGTTGCTAAGTGGTAGAATATACTTAGCTCCACTTCCAATAGCTGCAAACTCAATTCCCTTCTGTGAATAGATGAATCCTATATCTTCCTCCTGCGTCGCTCTTTCAACACATCCTGCTAAAAACTAAATAGTTCCGTCGGGCGAAGAACCTTTACTGTATTACATAACACAACGCAGTAAATTACAAAATGACAGATTAATTTTGAAAAATGTAGATTTAATACTGTAAATATAAATGCACGGATTCGAATAAAAAATAAATGTGGCTGTGAAAAATTTCAATTCAATTCAGTTATTAATCAGATTAAAATTCAATTTCCGTATGTTTGTTTGTTTCGTAAAAAATGCGAAACCAGAAATTGTGCTTGACACCTACTATGTTACAACTAAAAAAATCACTATTTGCCATTTCCCTTACGTGTAGACATCTTATTATGTTTTGTGTATGCTTTCATAGGCGTAACGAGATTGGTTTTGGTTCGCTCCAATTTTACAAATAAATTTGACATTTTTCAGAAAATAAATTCGTTCCTGCAAAATTCTTTATAAATATATCGTTCCATTGTGCCAGATAAACTCCAATAAATATTCATAAATTTCAATATTGACAAAGCAACAGGTTTATTCGTGAAATATTCTTTTCCAGATATATCTTTCGAGTGTTTTCAAATACGTAAAGTACGATGCAATATTCGATTCTATTTACAAACTTCATGATTTCTCTTCTGTACTCCTGCTTTTAAATACTCTAACTGTTTTATAATTTTCTTTTGATTATATCAATACGACAAGTTTATTTCTATTATGAAATGGTTCAGATATTGTAATTTTTAAGATTAAAGTATGAATTTCTCAATTTCTTTTAAACAATACCAAGATCGAAAGTTATGAAACTTTAGAACTACATTTTTGAAAATAATTTTTTCGCTTAAGAAAAATTTCTCCCAAACATATTTTTATAAATAATCGAGAAATACACTACTCTTGCCTGACTAAGAAAAAACACTGTCTATAAGTTATTGTGGTGCCGTTGGGGATGACTTTTTTAATATAAATTACGAGGGAAACTAGAAAAGAAATCTACCTAACCACGAAAGAAATATTTGGCACCCTGGAAAGAAATGTGTCAAACAGTATCACTTAAGTTCATATAAAAGGTTTAGTTCAATTTCAGTAATTAGTGTGCGATATATTAAGATATAGTGAGTAACTTAAATTATAGTATCTCAGTGTCATAAAATTTCTGACCAAAGAAGATAGGAGACCGAAAAGCAATTCGATAGAAAATGGCTGCTGTGTATGGTAATAAGGAACCCTTCTATTATATCGTAAAATCGTGGTCCAAACAATTTTATGGAAGATGTGAGCCCCTCAAATATGACCCAAATCTTAGAAGACAAAAAATTAGCAAATGAAGCAATGATTCATCGATTTGGAGCAATAATCCTAGAAGATCGTCATATAAAGCTGTCAGCAATAAACAGCTATTGCTCTATAACCATCTTAAATGTCAGTTTGAATATGAGCAAGGTGTTGACCAGCTAGATATCACGTTTATTCACACCCGAACAAAAATTGCATAGGCTGGAAATTTTGCAAAATCATTTGAAAACTTTTTGGCTCAAGATGTGACTGGAGATGAGACTCGGGTACTTTATTAGGAAATAAAATTAGAATCCAAGTATTGGCTGACAAGGTATCATCACCTACGAAGAGGGCCGATCACAAACATCTGCTGGTAATCTCATGGCAACGGTTTCTTGAGACACGAAGGGCATTCTCCTAATACAATTTATGACAAGAACGACCACAATAAAGTCAAATGTGTTTGTGAGCACATTAAAAAGTGAACGTTAGTCAACTGATCAGATGCGACCTCATCTAGTTGATCAAAAGTTAGCCCTGCGGTAGTAGCGAACGTAATAAATTTCTTTAATCTGATAAGATATTATTTAATATACTAATATTCGTTAAATAAAACGAAACTAACACAGAACACGATGGTTTATTTCAAATAATCAAAAAAACTAATATATACTGATTAAAAGTATAAATATTATGACGTTAAATAAAAGGTAACGACGTCAATATCAAGTGAATACCTTTTGTTTACCAGCTAAACTCAAATTATGAAGTTCGGTATACTGACGTGGGTATGAGTACTATGGTCAAAATCTAACTCCTAAACGTAGTTCTTACTATTAAAAAAAGAAGAGTACCAGCTGAAAGTATTAGAAAGTAACTCCGCACACCTCAATCGACAAAACGTACGTCTTTCTTCAGGAAACTAATTCCACCTAGAGCTAAATAACCTAAAAGTAACTATAAAATAAGTAAAACTCCATTAAGAAACAAAAATATTTATTCTAATACGGAAACGTATCAATAACAACAGTTTAATTTATATTCGTTGCGGGATCCACTATTCAAACTAGATTCATTATGGTGCCTTTTTAAGAGTCAGGCTAAGTTATATCTCGTTTGATAGAATAACACTTTTATTTTATTCGAGGTATATTGCCTACTATTGTCAACAATAAGCAATTTTATGTTCTTTTAGGAAAATAAGATGAACATGAAAGTTAACTAGTATGTCTGTAAATGCCATGTAAACGTTGAAACGGTTGACAGTTAATTAGAAGGATACCCAAAGCTGCATAAGAAATGCAACAAATTAAATTGCTTAATTATTGCCAAAACTATAAAGCCATAAAAATTGTGCAGTTGTTACACAGATTACGTAAATTAGTTCATACGGCCTGAATATAACTTAGTATTAATTTATTCAACAAAATTGAAGATTTACTTATGTTAATTAACTAGGGAACTTAATAAATGCTGAAAGTTTTTTGATCGTAGGATTTTTATTTGCAATCAAAAGTCAAACGTTGCACCTTATACACCAATTATAACTCAGTAAAAATTGAATTAACTTTAAAAATGATTGCGTCTACGTTTGTACAGAAATTAAGTAATTAGATAACAAAATGACCTTAGTTGACACTTCATTACGTCCTGAAGTAAACTATATATAATCACAAAGGATACCTACGAAGTAAATTTAAAATTGTTACTAAATTGTACATATACATACTTATAAATTTAGCGGAAAGAAGGTATGGAAAGCATTTTAATTCTACAAAAACTGGCAAACTCTTGCTATTAGGAAAATTAATTTAAAGCAGCTCAAAAATTTATAATACGCCTGTAAGCTTTTGATCTTCGTAATTTTTGCCAATAATTTAATCAACATATTTAAACTTCATGTTCCGTGAATAAAATAAAACCATGTCTTCGGTCATTGAATCGAAAAACACTAAAGTGCGTCTATGGTATCGCATCTGTTGATATCAAGCTAGATGGTACAAAACTCTAGCCTGATTCTTATGTGAGTGCAAAATAGATTACGATCACTTTTCGAGTGTGATTCGTAAAACCAGATAACGTGATAGTAATTGTTATAACTGTGGATACTTCTAATTAGATAAAATAAATCCTTAAATTTCCGTTAGTAGCATTAGCAATTCCAGATCGGGAACACGGTTATTCTGCAGCGGATTTTTTGCTAACGAAATTCAAAATTAAACTAGTCGAAACCGTGTATGAAATAAAAGAAAGCTTACCCATGAAATTAGCATCATTTGTAATGCATGATCTTCCACTATATCATATACAATCTAATTTAAACCCAAACTACACGCGTTACCTATTCAACCTTCTCTAAATGTTAGAAATTAGACAAAATATTCGTTACGACCTAAATAATTAATTAAATAAATCTAATCTAAATTATTGAATTATCCAAAATGTTACGAGACAAAAAAGTTAAAGTTACAAGAAATAATTTCAAACTTTACAATTGGATTTGAATTTGATATATTCTATTGCAATTTTGTTGCTATAAATATAGATGGAACATTTTATGTGAATAAGTACAACTATTAAATTCTTGTTATAATACGAGTTCCTGCACATGTATCTAGAGCTGTGCGAAATATGTACATCTTAAACTTGAATTTAATATTTCAGATTGTAAAGTAAAGTTAACTTACTGCAGAAACAAAACTGTCGAATTTAATGAACATGTTAATTTTATTATTATTAGATCATAGTACTATTTCGTAGAAGATATTGAAAATTATACAGGGAGAATTAGAAAAAGCAGATCTGATTTCGCTGCAATAAAATTGAAACGTGTAAAAGCCAAATTAGTATTATTTGATAGAGTCTAATGGTATTTAAAGTACCGAAATAAAATACAATGAATTACGAATTTACCCTTTTAGAATCGTAAACAATAATACAAGCGTATTCATTTTTAGGTAAAGCTATTAGTAATGTAATTTGAATTTTCTACGAAAACATATTCACATCGCAAAAATGATGCGAGATACACTATGTACAAGTTCGTCACACTTGCAACGAGGAATTAATTAACAATATAAGATTAAATTTATTGCATCTTACCTTACGTTAACATAATACAGTAATTAATTAAAATTTAGTTCTCTAAGGAGTCAAACAAATATAATAATAAATCATTCAGCTTGGGAGTTAACCGATACACTGAATTATATCTCAAATATAATCGGAAAGTCGTATGTAGAGCAATTTCAAATAAAAGAAATAAATTAAAGGTTATTTAACAATGTTGTAGACTACAATACACCGGCAACAGGCTTCGACAACACGAAACGGTGTATGTTGAATAGTCGAGTTTGGAGTAACCACGGTGAACGGGACTTAAACATCGACCTTCACTTGGGAGTTTCGCGAGGCAGCCCAAGATCGCTGTTTAACACAACATAGCGGCAATAGGTTACACTGCCATGCCGGAAAGTGATTTCCAAAGTTCAAAAAACACTGAAATAGAAGAATAGATGGATTTAATTACCATAAGTAAGGTAAAACTAGATTATAAGCATTATCCTATCTGCGAGGTTGTTCCAAAAGAAGTAGTATATAGCACAAAATGAAGCACTAATAGTACGTCGATTTAGAATGAACGTTACTCAAAAAGTTATTATATATTCAAGCGCTGTCCGAGAAATAACGAAGTAAAGCTAAAATAGTCCTATATGCAGTCCTACATACATTGTGAACGAAATAAATTAAAAAGCATCTGGGAGCATTTCAAGTTCATGCATAGACCAAACAATTCAAAAGTAAATGAAATAGCTTGGTTGAGAAGAAAGGTGGACTATTTGGGATATCGCTATTAATCTTAATTTTTTATACAGTTCAGTGCGAACTATTCTATCGGAAGATTTGAAAATTGAGCAGGTGAGTGCAAAGACAAAACGTGTGTACACTTGATTAGAATTGCGTGACTACGTGCTTCAGATCGCAACGTTTTGGAGAATGTTATCACCGGAGATGAATGTCTGCTTTATTATTCTGATCCTGATACACAAGTTCACAGTGAAAAGCAGCAAACCCACCACGACCAAAAGAAAACACAGTAGTCAAAATTTAATATTAGGATCATCTTGATGGGTTTTCTCGATTTGAAGAAAACTAGGAAATTATGCTATATTTTTGTTTCATAACATGTTATTAAACTATAAAGCATGAGCGCATCTTCCATATGTGTCAATGTTGCAATAGTTGCAGCGAATACTAGTAGTCTTAACCTAATATTTACCCTAAAAGTATCATAACTTCTAGACTGTATCGTACGAGAAATAATGGCAGAGCCATCTATTCGTTTTAATAAAAAGATGTTAATATAAATATATGAAAGGTTGAAGTTTTCTCCTATGAACGGAGAGAAAGTTTAAAAAATTTGACACAAATGAAAAGCCCGTAAATTGTTAGAAGAGTACAATTAAATTTTTCGTAACATATTCGCACTTCTTAAGTATTCAAACTGAGCTACTATTTTCTGTGAACGTGTAGTAGTGACCCCCACTGATGAGCTCCTATCACAGGCCAAACTGACAATAACCCATGTGGCAAGTAAAATCACGACGGTCCAACCATGGCCGGCGAAGCTGTAGTGGATCAAAACGTGGTTCATCGATACTTACGGGGCTGAACATTGTTAAGTTGAGACAAAATCGGTTAAAGGAGGGCGCCACTGTTCTTAAGTCTATACTGCTACCAGGTAATATTTGTGAAACACCCTATATGTCAAGGTGTTAGTGACAGTGGAGACGGATACTCTAATGGTAGTGCAGACACGAGATAAAACTGAAAAGAAAATATACTAAACTAAAAGTGCTCACTATTTAGGGCGACTTCTGTATATTGCGGAGTGCTAATCTTATTATAAAATCAGGAGTTAAGCCCCTTTTCTTGCAGATAACTGATCCAGATCTTTATTTAAAAGTAATTAAACAAAAGATGCACTGAGGCTGTTGATAATCCCTGTATATCGAAAGAAATATAGATTGTCTATAAGAACTTCAATTTCAATTAACACGGTACAAAATTCAGAATATGCTTTACTTGACATAAATTATTTAAAAACGACTATTAAATTTTGACAACCCCGTATATCATTACTGAGAAAGTTCATAGTAAATAATGTTGTTATGAACGTTTTAAGTTTGACGTGAAATAAATACTTTCTAACTCTCTGGTGAATGACAAAATTCTGGATCAGAATTAAATTTGTTAGACGTACACTGTATCATTATAATAGCAGGTAAAAGTTATGTTGTTAAAATAAAAACACTAATTGAGCATAAGACACGTTATATAATTAATTATTCACTTTTCACATTTATACAGTCGGATTAAAATTCGAGAATAATTCAAATATTTCTTAAAATATTTAATAACAATATCGACATTATCCAACGCAACCGAGGTTCATATTTATTAGTGAAACAAAATCAAAAGGAGTTTAAGACCACCTTCAAGAACAAACCATACTTGCGTTAGCGACATTCAAAGTGCACAATCATCTTATATACAAAGGAAAAGAAATCGTACGTTTAGTGGGTATGCAAGTATTTCATAAAATAAATTAATTAATTACAACCTACTAGCTTAACTAATTAGGGCAACAAGAGGTTAACTCATTAAAATTGACTGTCTAAATGTATAATATACCAAATGGTTAGTTGAAACGTTCAATGGTGAAAGTCTAAAATTCATTTATTTTGTACCAAAGGTGTCTTATGTGTAATTTCTTTGATTTCATAATACAAACAGATCAGGGAATCAACGCCATTTTTATTACGTGACGTTAAACAAAAATTAAAGTTTGGCAACAATTACTTGTGCATACGATAAGACCGCCTAATACCCAGGTTTTGAAGATGAGATGATTGAGATATCACTACAGTTGAGATAGTTCGCGTTTGATCGTTAGAAGTGGAAGCTGTCCCTTTTATTTTTTAGATTAAATTAAGGACCCAGAGGGTGGATACCAAAGGAAGATCGTACTTTTTTTTCTTGTTGATCTAATTATCCCAAATATTTGGAAATTCCAATTCAGCGACCTTGCTTGATGGATTTCTTCAAAAGTTCAACAAAATAGAAACACATGGCACTTCCGAACTAAAACTGTCTGCGGCATTTTGTACTTCTGATTACTTCAATTGATAATCTAAAACTGACTAATCGCGATTTGTCACGAGAATTTTGCCAATGCTATTCTAGCCTTGGACGAGCGCCGATGTTCCTGTCGCATTTATAACCGTTATAATGCCCCATTGACTACTTTAAAAAGTTCTCGCACCTTATACCTTGTACTAGAAAATTCCCTGCAAGCACACGATCTCCCATTCCCCCTGAGGCGTCTGTGAATTAAATTTTACTGTTTGTTAAATCAACAAATCTAACCCCAACATCTGTAAAAATAAATGGAGTTTTTTCAATATTATGGTTTTGCTATGTATTCTTAAAATGGTTAATTTTTTGCCTTATACGAGGTGCATTTAAATAATTACCTAAATTAGTCAATTTATTCCTTGGAAAAATGACATCTTGACTGTTTTAAATTAATTCTTATTTTAATTAAATTCTTTAAGTAAATAAGTACGTAGTAGTGCTTACTTACTTCAATACCTCATTCAATGTTTTCAAAAAATCGGCGAGAACTGACACCTCATACGTCGGGATTTGTCTGCAAATGCTGCTGCACTTTAATTGAAAATACCAGCATTTATACTTTTACCTATTTAGTTAGGTTATATAAACTTTTTGGTGAAAAGCCTCAATTTAATTGTACTCTTATAACATTTTATGGGCTTTTTACTTGTGCCCAATGTTTTAATCTTTGGCGCCGTTCATAGGAGAAAACTTCAATCTTACATATATTTATTCTAGCATATAGTTTTGTTACAAACTTCTGAATATTACTATACACCGTCAAAGAATTCAGAATAGTCAACATACCTTTTTTCCAATTCCAGAGAACTAATTGGAAGTGGTATGCAAGAAAACTTTTTACAAACCTTTCGTTTAATGCAATTTTGTAAAGGGCCGCATAACAAATTGAATTTTCTTATCAGCATCTACCTAAATTTTTAAACTGCGATGTTTCAAATACACCATGAGATTCAGGAATTTGTTATCATTGTAGTCAATGACGTACTTGGTGTAGCTAGAAAATTTAACAGACAATACGCGTAGCGATATCCAGGTATTTAATTCTTGTTCCTTATTAATAATAGAATGTATCAATAAATTGAATTTCTGCGTTCAATCATTTTCTAAGCTCATGTTTGGGCCTTGCGTTTCTGACGAGTGACATTTTATATAGAACGTCACGTCTATGCACTAAGAATTATATTTTACAGGATAACGTATGTTATTTCTTCTGACATGAATATACTGCTTTTTTGCTCGTTCTAATAACGTGTGTAAAAGAACTCGTCTTATCAGAGTCACATATGATTAACAAAACGTATGTCTCAGAATGATTTGCAAAAATCTACATTGTAACTATCAAAAGCAATTTAGTTGTTAAAAGTATGTAGCTAAAATGTCGGGACATCATTTGTGAACTACTCTTTGACAAGGCACGTTCGCTTTAAACATTTTAGGTT
>JAHWXV010578904.1:0-23629 GCA_024586415.1 Phrixothrix hirtus | reverse complement strand
CATAGCGGCCATCTTGTCACACAGCCATATCTAAACATCATCTTGGAAAATTTTTCTAAGTTAGAAATGGCGGGTAAATTCAAGAAATTGGGAACGGTTCATCTTTCATTAGGCTTCCCGAGTCCATTGCCAAAAAACATACCCACTTCCGGTGCAGAACCGCCCTTGTATCACTACTTGTGTGATTTCACTGTAGTCCCACAATTATGTTTTACAGCAATCCCGATATGGTCCATAACGGTCCTAGTACTATTATAAAGAATTATCGTAATTTACTCAAGTGTTAAACGTACAAGAGATTAACGGACCCGTTAGCATACTTCATCCCAGTTTCAAAATGTTAAAATCAAAATCCAAAAATTTTTATAAATGTTTAACGAAAATGGGTGGAGATAAAAACGGCAATGGCAATATAACGTTTACCTATTGAAAGTAACAAATGAATGCAGAAAATTGTGTCAAATTACTATTAGTAAAAGAAAATATGCGGAAGAGCTGGTCACTGATTGCAATGATTGTGATGCTGATTATGATAGCAGCAGAATTATTATGAAGAGCCAGAAACAGAGGAAGATAAACAAGGAAGTGATAATGAAGGCCAATGTCCAAACTTGAGCAATATAAATATAACGTATTAAGACACCTTCATTTCAGAAAAATTCCAATATTGTTTGACAAAAGGTTTATTTAGACTGGTTAGATCACAATTTACAACAAATTTCAAAAATTGATCATTGGCGAAGGACGAGTTTACTATTTCGATGGTCACGAAGAAAAGAAGTGACATTCGTTAGATTGCAAACGCCTTAATAGTTTTCTTTCAAATGACCTAAAGATGGTGAACAAATAAGTTCTAAAAGTTATTGCCAAATGATGTGTTTTATGAATACTTGAATTGTAATGATTCGGAAGGTATCCTTTGCTTCACAGGTTCAAGAAAAAACCAATTTATATTTTAACAACTAGGATCACTCGTCATAGTGGGTAGGTTCAGTACGGTGCAGTAGAGGCCACTGGTACTCTTAAGGCCGTCTTGAAATCAACTGGAATCGGTTATATTAAAGTGGAAAAGTTTAGGTATTGAAACGGTGCGACCAGTGGATGTGGTCTCAACCATTTATATGAAATGAACTTTTTACTTAAATTCATTTATGTTGAATTAATATAAGTAACTTCGACGCTAATAATAAGATAGATAAAACCTTCACAACATAATTTATTTGTACTAAATAAAATAACTCGAAAGAACATTTTACGGTAATTGGTACATATTTACATATAATAATCAAAAATTAAAATATTCAATGCAAAAAGGAATTCTATGTATTACTATTGGTTTTACAGAAGCGCAGCGTCGCTTATTCTACTTACATAATACGCTCTCCGCTCGATGATAGTTTCTGCATTTCTGATGCTCTACGTTAGTATAGTTCAGTCTTCCTCGATGCGAGAAGGAGACCGCATCGCATGCGGACGAGTTCCTTCGTATAAGGAATCAGGAGGTCCGGGTAGTAATATCTTTCTCCACTCGCGACCGACGCCACTCGGTGGATGACGATATCATGAGCAAGCGACGCCAAACAGACTTTTGCTACTTAACAACGCAAAGATGTTTGGCGACGACGTTATCACAGATTACTGCAGGTTACTGAGTCTCCGCTACAAAATCAACTCGAAACTCAGGTGTTCTGTGTTTCCTTGTGGTCAAGGCGGGCCGCTACAGGGCAACGCATCCACTTTCGAATATAAGATAGCAGGAAGGCGGACGATATAAGGGATTTTACTCTATCGAATAACTGAACTAGCTTCGTCGCTTATTTCTGCGACGACGGTTTTAATATTAGAATTTTAATAATTCTGCGGAAACAGTTTGCGTACTTTTGTACTTAGCAAAATATAGGTAGACCTTGAAGGTAAAGCGAAATGCAATATATTCTCTGGCAGAGTTCGGTGCGAATTCGAGTAGAAATCTACCAGAACCCTTCTTCGGCTTGCAGATGCTGCGCTTTTAAACATAATTATCAAGTCTCGTTCTTTGTTCTACGAAAGCTATAGATACTTGTGTAATTCAGCCTTTCGCTAACTAATAAACGGACAGCATTATGTGCTTTGATTATCAATTTATTTATAACGTAATATCAATTAATACTTTCTTATTAATTAAAAATGGTTTTGAGATTGTTTTAATATTTTTAGAAGCAATTTGAGTGGTTTCTTAATGTTTTAGATCAAGATTATTATTGCGCTATATTTCGTTATCTTTAAATCCTAATTATTTACACTTCATCTTTATTCAGGCTAATGAACAATATTTGAACTTGAATCAATGTAAGATAATTCACTCCCGATTATATTCTTACTCTTTTAAAATGTCTTATCTGTACAATCTTCTGGAATTTTAACGTAAACACAAATGCACGCGCGATAGTGTATGTTTCAAATCGATTTACGAGTTTCTACGGGAAATGTTACAGAATATCATTAGGAATTTGTTCTAGTTCATCTTTTACTGCTTGCAAATCATGTAAATTAATACTTTAAACTTTTATGCCAATATTATGGTTTATTAAGAGCTCATGTTATTCTATTATAACCAGACAAGAGCTAAGAAATGTTATAAGGTTTGTGCCCATTATTTGTTTTTTATATTTATTCGCGAAGGACTTTATTTTAATTGTAACTGGGATTGATTATCTGTTATTTGTACAGTCTTGTAATCTTTCATTTTGAAGATATAGGTTTTACGGGTCTTTTTGGATATAAAGGACATTAATTGTGTTTCGCATAATAATTTGTTGAGTATCGAGAATGGTATTGACTTTTGTTCACAAATATTCATCTTGATTTATTTCATGACACTGGTCATTTGTCACAGGTATGCTTTCCCTTTAGGAGTATAATAGTTGGTTAAATTGTAGCAGAACTATAATAAAGATGTCTTACACAGGTATTGAAATTAACTTATATCTTACATATTTGATGTTTGTTATCCAGGTTACTTCCAGGATGAATGTAAAGTGTTTTTTGATTTGGTATACTTTAACTTTTACGATTCTTTGTCGTTATTTATTTGTTTTCTATTGATTGTATATTGTAATTATAAGCTTTTTTTGCTGCCGCTTAACTGGGCTTCTTCTACTAATAATTTAATCTCGATAAATTGTAAACATTCGATCTTGTCATTATCGTTAATTAACGTAAAGTGTAGACCGTTTCTTCTTGCAAACGTGAGTACAGCTTGTAGATCTTATAATTTCGTAAAGATTATTTGTTAAAGGATACTCAACTAGGTAATGAGGCTTTACCTACCTATCTAAGACCTCCATAGTTTGTCTTGCTGTTTCTTGTAATGACCGTCTTCATCCAGTTTATTTGCAATAAAGTGTTGGTTTGAGTACAAGTCTTCAAATGTTTCGTTGAATTCTTTTGTTTTTATTAAAAGTAGGGATGCTCGATATTGCATGATTTTCTCGTGTTGTTTGCAGTTTTCCTGAAGTCCTTTTATCATTTTCTCATATCTTTGACAATCTATTGCGTTGAGGTTTCCTGTTGCAAATTTAATGATGGATCCTAATCCGTCCACAAATCTCTGTTTAGATCTGAATCCAGAAAATAGAATTTCATTTTCGATTGTTAACGTGCTCGATATACTGAGGTAATAAATTATTCATAACTAGAATAATTACTATTTTTGTAAGTATTTGCTTTATTCATGCAAGTATAGCTTGTGCACATCGGAAGTATCTTTGGTTTCTTTGTATGGCATAAATGACTTTTAAGGTGATGAAGTTCATTCAATAAAGATGGATAGTCATTTTGGGCAATTGATATCTAGGTCAATGCTTGTATTAAAATTTGTATAGCTGCGCTTTCTGTGGTTGTTGTGGATGCATAGCAGAGGATTCTGGAACATAAAGTAGCTCGTTAACGTGAGCTTTCCGTAGTTTACCAGACTTTTTAACTTTTATAGTGTAAATGTGGTGGTCAGAAATTTTCGCCACTTTATATCGTCCGCTGAATTTTCGTAAACGTTTTCCTTCTTTTGTTCCTTGTAATTTTAAATAAACCGTCGTTCCTGGCGAAATGTTAAGTTGTGTTCTAGATTAACTTCTCCTGTCTATAATTTTTTTCCTTTTATCTCGATCTTTCTCATATAGGAATTCATATAAAACGTTTAGTTTCCCTTTATGTGTTGTGGCATTATCTTGCTACAACTTTGCGGTATAATTAATGTAGTAAGTACTTCGTGAGTTGGTGTGGCCAAATAATATAAGGGAGAATCCTTGAGAATTATGGGTTGTATTATTATGGTCAAGTACCGAATATTGCATTCTAATTTTTGGGGTTTCTTGTGGGTAGGATAATGTTTCCTTAATGTTGAACGCTTCTTCTCTAAAAGGTTATTTGATTGTGTTCCGTTAATGTTTAATGCGTCTTTTCTAAAAGGCTATTTAATTCATGATGTCCTGGTGTGGTTCTTATGTTACAGCAGGATATCGAAGAGTGAAAATTTATAAATCTCAAGAAGAGATGTGACATTTCTAGCAGTTCTAAAAAAGAATCTGTAGTAATAATATTTTCTTATGCAATTTACAACATAAAATATAATATATCAATCCTCAAGTTACATATTTCAATTCTTTGTAGAATAAAAGTTATTAAATTTGTTATCTTTTTCTTTCCACAAATAAGTGTCAGATTGAATAAAGCAATGTCAGCGTAAGAAATGAAAATTCAAGTGCTACAGTCTTGCCTACTCAACATATTTAATATCTTGCATTTGTAATTGATACAAATTCTGGCGCTCCTTATAAATACGACTGAAGAAATCGTATTGTGCCTTCTAAATTCAAACTGTAACGGACACAATATAAACTTTAAAGAGTGTCTAGGCGAAGAATGGAAGATCTTATGAGAAGATCTCCTATTCCGTTTTCAGTATGTTAAAGTCGTTGCCGTTACAGAGTTATATGAATGACTAACTCTAAAAACAACGAAAATAATCATTTAACTAGTAAGACATCGAACAATTTAGAAAAACAACAAATTTTAATGAACGTTGTTTAACTTTTGAACGCCAAAGTTTGATTTTATTCGAAAAACCTAAACTCTTAATTTTGAAATACACTCACTCAAAATTTTGATATCAAATAAATGCCATTACAAAAGCGTGGCGCCTCACATCTTCTTTGAGTAATAACCTACCTTAAATCAAAGCCTGTTTAATCTGAATTGTAAATCATTCAAGGAAAATTGTAATTAGGAATTAGCATCTCGCTTTTTGTCGAGATGTTGTCACCATAACACAAATATACTGTTACTAAACTAAGTTTTTAATCTTAATACCAAACATAAATCGAGCATATGTAATGTTAAATTTACATCGTAACAAAAATTTCGAATTTGTCAAATCTAACATAGCCGCTAATCCAAGGTCATAGATAACATGAACAATAATTATTTTTAACTGTAACTCACCCTAGTTTATTCCTTAAAGATGTTTTCTGTAAATGAATTTACAATTCCAATAGATATAAATTCATTAATTACTACAATAGTAGTTTCGAAGCGACTCAAACCGAAATGCTTGGACTTTCAACCCTTTCCTCCGCCTTCTAGTTTTCATGAAACTTCCATAAAATTAATAGAAAAATTCATAGGATAAAATGCATCCTAAGATTAATTACCAAAACTTTGATTTAATGAATATCAAGCACATATCTAAACTTTGACGAAGTTAATCTAAAAGTAATGAAATATTACTTATCAGAATTTTAAATGTGCATTTCATCGTGAAGCCATTAAGATAAGAAGTATTACACCTTGTCACTTATAACTCGAAAAGTAGACCTCGGTTTTCTCGAAACTGCGAAATTCAAACTTCGAAATAAGAAATTAATGGAATTTACATGTATTAATCGATCGATATGAAATTAGCTGTGAAGAATTAGTATTTACATAAGGACTATTAATTCGTTTAAACGTTCTATTGCATCTAAATTTAGAAGATAAATCGAATTTTAAATTATATTCCAATGTTATTATAACCTTGAACAATAATTGCAAACAAAACACTTTCCTTTCATGACCTTAGAGTAATAACGTAAAATGTTAGATAATACTGAAATAGGTAAATCTTTACGGAAATAATTGAATGTGAATTGTTTTTTAAAATTCTGATATTTTGTAAAGCAAATAGGTAACAAAGCCGTTACAACGACTACTGTGAAAAAGTTAACAATCCACCACCATTATAAAGAGACAAATGCCCAGGGTTATTGTATGACGTCAACATCGCTTACTTCCACCATTACATACCGCTAAAGCCAGCTATTGGAAAACGGCGGAAGCAAAGTTGTACACCTTTTATATTGTAGCATATTATTATAACGAAAATGAGGGTCCTAAGTATTTAACAATAACTATTGAATTGGAATTGTAGCTCTTCGGGGTTCTGAAACTACATTTTTGTTCTACTACTTAATATTATTGCATGATGGCACAATACAACATAGTTCATTTAGATTAGAAGTAAAAACGGTGAAAAAATTCGTTAAATGTAACTTACTAACCTGGTTACAGTCAGTTATACGTAATAAATAAGCATGCAAACATATTAAAAATAATTTTTTATAAACATCTATTATGATAAACTAGTAGAAATATTTTAAATTAATAAAAAAAATGTAATTATTAACTAGTGAAATAAAATGCTACGTAAATTAATGTAATAATTTATTTAATAGGAATAAATAACAACAACAACGCAAATTAATGTAATAATTTATTTAATAGGAATAAATAACAACAACAACAGTATGATATATTTCATGATGCAACTCTATCGTTGAGCTAGGTTTACCTTAATGAAAAAACTATGACAATAATAAACGAAAATAATCTTTACCTATATATAATTTTAATATAAAAGATGAACATCGCAAAAGCAATCATGTAATATTATTAGGTGATACGATGTGCTATATTATTATCGGATCGAGTAACTGTAGAAAATAAATATGTTGGGTTTAGAGTTAAAAGAGTGTTAAAATTTGCAAATCTGTAGGTACTTTCAACCTATTTATAGAGTTCTATAACAAGCACTGAGAAGTGTTTGAGCACATCGAATGATATTTTACCTATTGTTAGAGACACTTCTCTGTACATGTAAGTTTCTTAAAGGAATTAAAACCTAAAGATTAATAAAAACACCATTTATTAAGTGAAAAGAAAACCAAGCACTTTATTGGTTTAAAATTGTATAATTAATCAAAAATTCTTCAGAAATTGGGTAAACATTTTCTAAATTCAAGCTAGTATTCCTCAACACATTTATTGCTTCATCAGCGCAACTAAAATTGTAACAATAACATTAACAATAAACATAGAAAACCTCATCTTACACAATTACAGAAATATACAGAAAAACAAACAAGCTTAAATTTTTAATTTTTATTAAAAAATATGTCAAATTTTGTGTTACACTTTAAAATTTAAGTTAAGCCACAGGTCGTTTCATTACATTTTCAAAAAAATGAAAGCAATTATTGAAATTATTTATTAGTCAATTCTTTTCAAGGCAGAAATGTTACCGAATACTGTTGAGTGCGCGAAATTGTTCGTCTTCTGGATCTTCTAAAGTGTTCTTGCCTATGTCTTAAGGCGACTAATTTTTGTTTGATTTCCCTATGGACTTCGCTATTTAATAGGCAATATATTAATGCAACAAAGAATCCCTAAAACAATTTTCTTATTTTTAATGTCTCTTTACCTTAAAATTTCGTTATTTACCTGGAAAGCTATAAAGGTTTGATCTACAAATAACCAAATTACTTCGACAATTTTATTTTTATTAGCGGTGAAAGACATTATCAATGTAATCGTGTAAGGTACTCCAAATAATGGCACCAGAACTAAAGTGGAACGTAGTAAACGCCTAGAATTGAATTTTACAAATATTTACAAGTAAATTATAAAGTAAGTATATCTACCCATATTTTGATCTTTTACGCTGAATATACATGGAATTAAGCTTCACCAGAAGAATGTGAACTATCATAATAAATAATATAAAATTGATCTAAAAATGCGACAGTAAATAACACTGTTATTGTTAAACAAGTATGTATAACTAAAGTAGCCCATAATGCACCCTTATACAGAGTGATTTTTAATGGTTAGGGTCTAGTTATTGAATAATATTACTAAAAAGTTGGTGGTACTGTTAATTACTTACAAATAATTGTCAGATGCTTTATTTTTGTGATTGATCCATGTCTTTTATTGTAGGGATTAATTAATAATATTCGAAAAATTATGAAAATTCAGTTATTAAGATCTAATTCAATATTTTCTACACTTATAAAGAATTACATCATTTAAATGTTTATAAAGATTGTTAAAAATGGCGACCATTATGTTGTAAACATATCGTAACTCTTCGCTTTAGGTTTTCAAATACATTTAATAATTCTTCAGGAGTAATATATCTAATTTCCACTTCACTTTCTTTCATTAATTTGTTTAAATTCCGTAATCGCTTTTGAAAAATATTATTTCTTAGATTACCAAACTAATAAAGATCTAGTGGTGTAAAATCTGGTGAACATACCGGCCATAAACCTCGACTTATTAATCGATTCACATAATACTATTCTAAATAGTGAAGTAGTTCTATCTTTGTGTGCAGTTGCATTGTCTTGCTAAAAATAACCACGTTGAATCATCATGCAATGCATTATTAAAAGGCTCTAGAATTATTCTTCGATGACTTTCAGCTGTACGTCTAGAAATTCCTATCCAAACCCCTACTTTTAAATGATGTAAATTTGTTTTGTTAAAAATGTAAGGGTTGTCGGTTGCCCAAGTTGGATAATTTTGGCTGTTTTGGCTGTTACATAACCCGACAAATGAAACCACGTTTCATTGGTAAAAAGTGATATAAGTCCAATAAATCATTATGCAAATTATAATTAAACCATTGGCAATAAATGATTCGTCGCTCGTAATTAGGTTTGCGTAGTTCTTAAACAATGCTCACTTTATGCGGATGCATATGTAAAACCTTTTTTAGCCCTTACTGCAAGTTGTGTAAGATAACTCTACAAAAACCAAATATGCTAATTAGATATCATACAAAATTACAATTTAATATTGAATACCTGTTTGTGCCGACAATTTCCTTAAATATTTATGTGCAACCCGTGCAACCCTATTTTGAACATCGGTAACAACTTCATTCTGTTGGGTCCCCCCAAAGATTTACTTTTGCATATCCAATTATTTTTTCGAAACGGTGTATTAACCTGTCTTCGTGTTTGAAAAACATTCTATTCGAGACAATTACGTCAGAAAAAGTTTCATTAAATTGCTCTCTACCAGACTGCGATGAATAAACTCATGTTCTGTTATGGGTATAGGTTCCACTACTAAAATAGGGCTATAAGAATAAGCGCTACATGTTGAGATGTAAACAGACCCAAATATCTAACAGAAATCCAGCGGTTTTTTAACATGGTACGCAATTAGCAGTTTGAAATTTTAGATCCTATGATTAACCAATGCAACAGCAGAAAGGGAATTTAAAAAAGTTATGAAAGCAAGAAAAACCATTTTACTTCGTCGAAAATCAGTGATGCAACAAACAGGCAGGGTGACAGCTTCGTAAGTACGTCAATTTTATGGTAAATATGTAAATTTAGAAAAATGCCCTGCGTGTACACTTATCCAACCATTTGAAAACTTTAATTCCTCTGATTGATAACCGGCAACGAAAATAAAGCATTACGGAGGTACCGTCAAGAAATTTCATAAAAATTAAGTTTTTTATAAAACGGGAATTCGTAAAAATCGCGCATTCCACAAGAAGTAAAAGTGAAAGAATTGCTATCCAGTTCATTAATTGGTATGGAAATAAATCAAACATCTAAATCTGTTTGAAAGAAAAGAAAACAGAAGGAAATATATAGTCCGTCTAGAAAGTATCCGAAATTTTAAATTTTCAAATTTTAATTATAATCTTTTATGTGACGGCCTAAACGTTTAATAAATTGAATATATTAGATATGCTAGATGGCTAGTGAACAAACAAAAAACAAATTTCATAGGTAAGTCAAATATTCTTTATTGTAAATATCCAAAGAACTTTCGTAATTATGTTATAATTAGAAAAAAGAAAACTGATGAAACATTTATACAGAAAAGTAGTTAGAAATGTCAAAAAACTGGTGAATTTAACAGAACTTGGAAAGACTGCAGTTTATGAAGTAATTAAAAAAATAAAAATAATATTGGGATGGAGCACATGCTAGTTTCTAGCAGGCCGTATAAGATACGCGGCGACAATTTGAATGCTTTCGTTGTATTAGAGCAATAAAATCCACTCCTAGGTTTTCGAAAATTAGCCAACAGGGTTAAAAATCAACGAGGAATACAGGCGTGTGAAGAGACAGTCAGTAAGTCACTAAAACGGCAAGATTTTCTTCCAGAAAACCAAATAAGATTCCTGTGTGTAACGAAGAATGGAGTTCTGTCAAAATTTTCAACAAGAGTATTTCAAAAGTGTCTTCGTATCCGATGAAAGTTGTTTCCAGTTAGGCAGTAATCGTTAACAAATTTTGTCAAGACAACGTTATTCTGTGCAAGTCTCAAAGTTTCCCACCAAAGTATTGGCGTGGAGAGCAGTATTTCAGGGCGATTCAATACCTTTCAGTATTATCTAAGGAACTGTGGGCAGCAGAAAGTATTGCAACATTTTAAATGTTTACTTCAAACAGCTCACACTTTATACCCCGATCGATGGAAATTCCAGCAGAACAACGCAAGATGCCAGATAGCTTCAAGAGCAGCTAATTTTGGTGATCCCTGCAAATTTCAAAAATAAATATTGGAAGAAGTATAAACAGTTCATCTCCAGGTAAGAATTAGTGGCAATTTATTGTCCAAACAGAAGGGATTTATACTTCAGGCTTATTAGCAGTAATAATGCCTGAAAACAGTTCGATTACCTACATTCTAGAACCTAATAAGTACGCCATTTTAAAAACACAATACAGTAATTTAGTTTAATTGCTCAACAGTGCCAAACCAGGTAACCAACAGCTTGTAATGATTTCCTATTATTTTTTAAAGTAATGAATTTAAGAATATTATTAAATCTGCTATTAACTGTGAAACGAATGTTTTATAATCACAAATTGAGGAGTTGAAAACTGAAATCTGCTGCTTGCAGGAAAGTAATGTTGATTTAATTAAATTGTTAACAAATGGGGTTACTGTAACTGAAGGTAGCAACAAACTATTGATGAATCGTAATAAACTTTTACAGGAAAATGCCTTACTTTTTCCATATATTGTCTACTAAAAATCCAAGGATCATAGAAATTACAACTCCACTTCTGATGGAGTAGATCACCAGAATGCTATTATTAGAAATATAACCCATAGTAAACGTAATAATGTCGAATTAAATGTAGCCGATATTACACGTGAAGCTTTAATCAAGAAAGATGATACGATATATCACCAACGCAGAAATGTAAACAACTTAATTGAGGGAACAGCACCTGTTACTCATCACACAAATTCTGTTGAAGTGAACGAATTCAGTGCTGTAGTACGAAAACTCCGTCACATTTAACACGAATCAACCCTTAGTGGATAAAAATAAAGTACTTTCTTACGCTACGAATAAACTAAATGAGGAAGTGGAATGCAACCATATACGCATAGATATTAAAATTGACCAACTAATTTCCAAATTTCCGAATAGCTAGAGCTCCTTTAAAATCACTATTAATTCGACTTACTTATCAAAGTTACTTGATACAACATTATGGCCTCATGGGGTAGCTGTTAGAAAATTCTTTTTATCTTCTAGTTCTTACGTGAAATCAGGAGGCAAAGTTACCAACCATGAAAATAGCTCAAATTTTTAGCAAACGAGCCTAGTAGAGCATCCAAAGTAGTCTCCAATATAACAATTTTTTTATCAAAACTTTGGAGGATTAAGGTCTAAGATAAAAGATCTTTCTATTGGTCTTTTGAGTGTACATCATGATATTATTTGTCTTACGCATGTGGCTTAACGTAGAAATCAATAGCGAAGAAATTATCGATAAACAATATAATGTTTATCGAGTTGATAAAAATTTTAAAATTACAAGTAAAACACGCAGTGGTGGAGTTCTAATAGCAATAATGAAGAAATTTCCTTCATATTAGTTGAATTTAAATACAAAAAATCGCGAAGAAGTGTAGTGTTGTGTGCACACACATAATAGGAAAATAATAATTGGAACTGCTTATATATTGAACATATGAAGATTCTGTATTTGATTTCTTGATTTCTTCTAATCTATGTTCAGAACTTGAAGGCTTTATCTGTGATAATTTTGCGCTTAATGGATTCTTCCAAAGAAATTATATCTCGAATGCCAATAATGTTATTCTTAACTTGGCTTGTTGTTACAAATAATTTATTAATATTTGTCAATGGCCCCTATTAGTAACGGCTGATATTCACCACTATCCTCCTTTCTAACAATCAAGAAGTGTGCATACACTTTTATCAAATATAGGTTTTATTTAGATTTTAAGAATGCGCTATATTATTTAATAAATAATCATTTAAGCTTTTTTAACTGGAATTTTATTAGTGATATAGATATGGTCGAAGAAGCTATAGATACTTTTTATGATACCCTTAATACCATAATATCTCTATTTGTTAGATGAAATTGTGTATGTATACAAAAGCAACGGAATTATCCCAATTGGTTTGATAAAACTACCAAGTCACTGAATATTCAGAAAAAAATTGCACACACGTAATTTAAAATGTCTAATTCTTTTATAAATTACAATTACTTTAGTCAATTAAGAAGTAAATGTAAAACTGCGATTAAAAATTGTAAATTAGCTAAAATTAGAAACATTGAACAAAATATGACAGAAAATTCTCAGTATTTTTGATATTATATTAAAAGTCAGAATGGTGATGTACTTTTACCAAATTGTATTAAATTCAATGGGATTGTCATTTTATTTCCAAAGTACTTTCAATCCGTTTATAGCTCCTATAGTTCTTATACGAGTAATGTGTTGGATATTTTTTGGAATAATCCAGTTGATATATACAAACTGCATATTACTGATTAAGATATTCTAAATAAGATTAGCTCTCTTCAGTCAAATTCTAAAGCAGGTCCTGATGATATTCCGGCTGTTTCTGAAGTGCTGTGCTAATAATTTAGCTAAACCTCTTGGTATTTTGTTCAATAAATCTTTGGATTTTGTTCAATAAATCTTTGGATACTACAATTTTTCCAGAATTCTGGAAAAAGGCACATATTCTTGTTACTTTTAAAATTGGAAACCATTCTGATGCTGGTAACTACCGTACGATTAGCATTTTATCGGCTACACCTAAAGTTTTTGAAACCATCGTTACAGCTAAACTATATGAAGATGTAAAGAATATTATTATTGAAGAACAGCATGATTTTGTAAAGGGTAAGTCTACCTTAATAAATCTGTACTAATTTACAGAATATGTCATAAATTGCATAGACTTGGGTTATAATGTATTTATACCGACATGAGCAAAGTTTTTGATAAAGTAAATATTGATCGCTTATCTATAAATTAACTAAATTAGGTTTTTGTTATTTTCGTACTTAAATTCAAGGTAGCAAAGAGTTGTTATAGATAAAGTAGTATCTAACTGATACGACATAACTTCTGGGGTTCCACACGGGCCTGATTTGGGCCCAATTCTCTTTGTATTATATATGAATGACATATGTTATACTACGGAACATTGTAAATTTTTGCTTTACGCTGATAACCTAAACATTTTTATCTATAGTAGTGATATTTCCTCTAATCCATTTTTACAAGCCGCCTTGATCGTGTACCATCTTAGTGTAAAGATAATAACTTGGAATTGAATATTAGCAAATGTAATGTGCTACGATTCTCAAAGAACATTATTTTAGTGGTGTTTGCTCTTATTTTATAAGCAATAAGTCATTGAGAATGTTGACTCTTTTAAAGATTTAGTCATAATTGTTAACAGTTCGCTCAGTTTTGAACAAAATATTACTAGCTCAATATATAGAGCAAATAGAATGCTAGGACTGACTATCCGCCAATCTACTGAATTTACCCAATTACGTGTAATGGCTCTTTTGTTTAATTCTCAGATTTGTTCCATCTTTGAACATTGTTCCACTATTTGGAGTCCATGCCACTCATCCATTATTGTTAGATGTTAACGTATTCAAAGAAAATTAAGTGTACATGTTTTAAATTTAGAACAACGTTTTCTAGCAATATTTATTACATACTTCTACAGTATGTTGGCTGTTCTCTACTGTAAACACGGCATGCATATTTCGACCTGTCTTTTATTTAAAATCTTTAATAATTATATCATATGTCCTAATATATTGAGCATGTTTCACTTAACTCCTTGCCAAAACTGTACATTTGCGTATTTTTACGCAATTTAATTTAACTTAACATAGAACTGTATATGGCATTAATTCATCTCAAAGTAGAATATGCATTTTGGCATTTAAATATAATAATTTAGGGTACTTTGGAGTTTCTCTCATTCACTTAAAATGAATTGAAAATGTAGCTTATGCTAATATTTTTTTTATGATTTTTATTTTGATTTTTGTTGTTTTTTTCCAAATAACTATATATGATATATTAATTTGCTAATTATGTTATGTATTCAAACCCTAAATAAATGGATTATTATTATTATTATTAAACATTTCCCGCTAAAACTCCAAATATTAAAAATCACTCTGTATAAGAAGTTTCTAATAATAAATGTGCTTCTAAAATGTTGAAATAAGATCAATTTTTAATATAAAACTAAACATATTCAGTCCTATATAAATAGAGTTCTTAAAATAAATTCTATAAGCTATTAAAAATATACACGAGGTGTGATCAAGAAATACGGTGAATGAATTTTTATAGTAGCAACTGCTGACGCTACGTCCATTCGAAGTAATAAATCCGATAGCCTGATCCTTTGAGATATTCAATGTCAAGTTTGAACAAGTCTTGAATTGTCATTCGATTTTCAGAGCGGAAAAAGTGACGCCGTGTTCACCGTGTCTGTCGTGTACGTTGGATTTCGAATAACGCGTTAATATTAAGTTTTACGTTACAAAAAAGTGCCAAATAAGTGTATGGCAGTAATAGAGTGACTCTAAAGACTGTTTACAAGTGCAATTGAAAACGAGCAACAGTAGAGACATCCTTCGATCTCAAAAACAGACAAAAACGTACAAACAGTGGCAAAAACTTCTGACTCTTCCCAAAGATAAAAACCGTGCTAAAAAGTAAATATTTTGACGCCATTCCTAACATTAAAAGAGCCACGATGGAGTAGCTGAAGGTCCTTCCGAAGAAAGCCTTTCAGAAATGCTTCCAATAATGGAATCAACGTTGGGATAAGTCCATCGCTAGCCAAAGAGGTACTTTGAAGGAAATTAATTCAAATTTGATGTAAACTTATTATTTTGTTCGTAATGAATTCATTCACAGTATGTTTTTTCACGCCTCGTATGTAATATAATCCAAAACAAACGTCCATGCTTCTTTAGAGGCATTTTCCAGAGTCCTAACTTTAAACATCATAACTTTTTTACTTTTCATCTGAATTAATTGAAATTTGGAATTCATATTCACAATAAAAAGTTCTGGTATATGTGTATAAGTATCAATCACTTAAAAATAGAACTATCCAAAGCAAAAAAATTAAGATGGAACATGTGCTTTCTTCAAAATATCATTTTATATAAAGACCAATATTTCACATGAAACTTGTTGCTTACTCTGAGTAACTAAAATTATACCATTCTATACTTAAAACTTTAAACTATCAACTTACACATAAAAATATTTGAAATAAACTTTTTTTAAATAATAGTGAAATAATTTATGCAAAATATAACACTAAATAATTGAAAATAGATATAATTAACAAAATAGATTGATAAATAACAATAAATGGAACTCAAATTTTCAATATCAATTTTGATATAACAAATTTCTAAAAATAATCTTCTCTATGATCACTAGCAGCGGCTAAAATTATCGTGGTATTATAATCTGTCTTATCTTTAAGTTATTAAAGCAATTCAAACAATCGCAAGTGAAATAAAAACGAGTTCTCATATTCGAGACAAAATTTCTGACGTAAAGTTCATAAAAATCATTGAAGATGAAGAAGCTTTAGATTGATCTTTTCATATGTTTACAGATAAAGGGGTCTTATGAGATAGTTACAGATGAATATGAAGTTTTGAACAATACTCGAAAATCCGATATTGGTGGTGGTGAGTATGAAACTGAGAAATTAATTAATAATATAAAATTATTAGTATTAAATTGCTTACACTGCCTAGAAAGAAACGTGAGTACTAGATGAATACTAGTATTAGTTTATAAACACACAAACTAACCGGAGAACTCTCTTCCTAAAATGGATTTCATTTAAATGAACTTTACTACTTCGTCCTTCCATTGGGGAATCAATTCAAAGGCGATATTTATGCAGTCCCATTACTTTACGGTGTAGTGCTCTGTATATATGATGCTTTCTTGTGAAGAAATTATATAAAAAACTGGTTCCTTGTTAAAAACAGTGAAACAATGTATTCAAGATTTGAAAACGAACTTAGTGAGATATAAAAATTCAGTTGAAGTATAATTACGCAAAATGTCTTCAAAGGGTGTATTATTGTATTGGATAATATACAATATTTTGAAATACAACAAAATTGGCAAATACCACATCACCGATGTTTCCTTGTTACGTCACTGGAGGGCAAATATATTAAAATACTCGTTTAATAAATTGCTTTTCTTATGTATATTTCTTAGATATTTAATTCCGCTTTGTGCGAACTAAGCCGTTTCTCTAATAAATTTTTAAAAATCGATTAACCGGAAGTACTTAAAATATTAATTGTGAACGATATATCTCAAAAACTAAACATTGTAAAAAATGAAATTTTATATTTAAAATTGCTACCTCAGGATAGCTGGCGCTCGTCGAGCTCGAGTCTCGTCCGGTAAAGCGAATAATTAGAGGCATTGGGGTCGAAACGGTCTCAACCTATTCTCAAACATTAAATGGGTGAGATTTCCGGCTTGCTAAAAGTATGAAGCCGCGAGATCGGATCTAGAGTGCCAAGTAGGCTACTTTTGGTAAGCCAAACTGGCGCTCTGGGATGAACCAAACGCGGAGTTAAAGTAAAAGAATTAACTTTTTTTTAAACATACTTTTACTTTTATGCCTTTGAAGTCCTACTACGTGAACATTTCGGTTACTCTGGTACTGGTACTGGTACTGGTACTCGGTTAAGCGAGTTATCGAAAAAAATCTCTGAAGCTAAGCAGCGGTTATTGTGTTCAATAAGTTAGATGGGTAACCGTTGCAATTATATCATTCACAAAACATATATAAATTAATATTTTAATCATTTTTGGACATTATTTGCATATCTGTAATACGTAAGATAAATTCGTGTGTTGTCTCACACCAGATGTTTTATTCATAACCAGCGTTTAGATTTATATATGTGTACTAACTATTACACCTAAGTTAAATAAATTATCACGTCTACGGTTAAGTTAGAACATTGCAGAGTCATACTACTAAAAAAGCAGCGCACCAAAAAGAATTCATAAAAGGGTGCATATTATTTATGTTTTAAATTTACCACCAAATTATAACGCAGCTTTGTTGACGTAGGAAATTGTTTGAGGAAATTCCAAGAAATAGAAGATCAGTGAAATCAAGATTTGAAGGAACTGTAAAAATACCAACGAATTTGGTTCTAACAATCCGACGAATGACATTTTTTATAGTAATTGCAAGCTTGCAAACTTGTATATTTGAAACAACCGTTTTTAAGATTTTGAATAATAATCTAAGAAAGCAAAATATCACTGTACGCTACATTCTAAGAATATTCATGCCAGAATAGAACCTTTCCTGAAGCGAAATATTTGACAAGAAATTGGCTTATTTAAAAAGGGGCAAAGATTTTATTCCAAAATTTTAACCGGCGGTGATACTTTTGTGTACCATTAAATAAGAATCCTTGCAGTGGTTGCTTAAGGCTTTCCTCCATCCAAGAGATCCCTGATCCTCAGCTATAAAACAAACAAATAATGTAAAATTCGCAATCCTCACTGGACAAGAACCGTCGACAATCAGAAAGAGGGTTATTTTATATTTGGAGTAGGCGAATGATTTTAGGTGATAACATTTGTGGATTGCGCTCTTTGACGGAGAGTTAATCAGAAAAATATACTTAAATGAACTATTAAGTTCCATTACTATTTAGAAACGATCCCAGTAAATTTAAGAAGAAGTATTTGATTTGAACAGGAAGACGTTCTACTACTCTACGCTCATGTCGTAACTAGATTATCCGGCCCTACTTTGTGCGATTTCTTGTGGAGGTACGTTAAAGATATATCTTATAAATCATGCCTAGAGATTATTGTGGCATCAAAGGCAGGATAAGAAATGTATTTGATGGCATAAGACTTCGTCTGTTAGAAAATGTTCAGGAAAACTATCAAAACGTGCATTTTGAACATTTGTTTTATAATTATTAGTCCGTAAAATTGTTTTAATATGATCCTGTTTTATTAAATAAATGTTTGATATGTTTAGATTTTTAGAAAATTACAAATATCTATTTGGGAGAGTATTATCTGATAGTTGATAGCAATATTCGAGTTGTTAAGCAGAAACATTGATTCGTAAAAAAGAATTTATTCTATACTCAAAATAAAATAAGAATAAAGTAGATAGCGCTTGGATGTAAAGCAAGTGTACACCGCTAAATGTTTCATAAATAGGGCACAAATTTAAAATTTTGTTTTATGATGGTTAATTTATTAAGTTTATTAAAACAATCAAAATTAAAAACCCGGAAGAAATTAGAATAATTAAAGTAACATATTTATTATTTAAAATTACAAAAAATAGTTCTTAGGAAATATAAAAGTTATAACAAAACAAAAAATGTGATATCAATAAATAATGGTGTATCATTAGAACTGAAAAGAACTGTTTTTAGTTAAAGAATAGATGAATTTAAAATAAAACAAAAAACGTACAATGACAGAAGCGGTGTAAACATAACAAAAAGTGTGGTTATATTTTTAACTTCATGAAATGTCAATGTTGCCGTGTCTATTTTATTTACAAGTTTATTCTACCACCTATTTTTGCGCAATTATTAATATTTTTGTTCCTTATTAATAATGGGTTTCTATACACATTCCAGTTTCCAACTTCACTTTACAACTTCACGATTGCTTCAATAAAATTACATATTGTTGTCTACCTCGTTGGCAGCTTTTAAGCAATTTTTATAACTTTCTTTATTACGTCATTAATTTACGTAATTTTTGTTTGGTTTTAGGATTGAGGTAGCTAAACTAGTTCGAACTGTATTGATCTTTATCAACAAATTTCAGGGTTAAAACCCTTCTAAATAACAGACTCTAAATTTTACAGTTCCATATTTACCCAAAGAGAAAATTTACATAATCTTTCTATTCAAATAGCTGCGTTAGAAATTTATCTATCTCACCAATATTATATGATTAACGATTTTGTTATATTTCACCACAGTAAGTAACAAAGCTTTACGCTCTATACATTTATTTAAATTAAATACATAAATTTCCAATCAACAATATTTTCATTTAAATCTAATGCACGTACAACTTAAAGAAAACATTTAATATTTACAACCCCTTCGGTTACTTCTCTATATAAACTGTTATGGCAGATTGTAAACAAGTATTTACTGCAATGCTATCATTTGCATTCGAGAAAGAACTTCTGGTTGTTTAAAAGTATTTATACAAATTAAAATAAATTTTTTTAAAGTTAAAATAACAACCATGAAGTACCTTTGATTTTATTTGTTTACTAAAGTTTATAAGATGTTTTGATAAATACACTTACGGTATAAGTTGCGTTTGTATTATTTTCAATTTTAAATACTTAGGTTTCCTGCTGGCTATTCAATTGCAAGTCAGCTGTCTTAAAAGGATTTACTTCCCTTTAAAGCCCCATTCAAACTATCTATACTACTTTTAAGTTGCGTATTTGAATGTTTGATTTATTTTCCTGTTTTGAATTAGGAAAATTAATTTACGTTGACAAGTAACTTCCAGGGCTCTTAATGCCAAGATCAGCAATACGTGACACAAGTTAAGATGGAATTTACATTTCTAACTTTAACGGATCTAAACTCGCCTTCCCACTTGATTAATATAGCAGCGTAAACTCTTGCACAATAAAATATGACGCTTCATGGGTATTCTAGCTTTTTATAACATTGGCATATCCCTATCCGATATTTTCCTTACCCAATCAATACCTTTCAAATTATTGGTTTCGTTCTTGAAATGGCAAACTTTAAATTTACGTTCTAATCGCGGTTTGTTTCCTTAGCGCTTTAAGACTTCAACCCTGGTGGTTTTTTTTATGACTTCGGGAAATAGTACTTCCCTTTGGAGGCATCTTTACCCTAAGAATTTCTTTGTAAAATGTTTCCTTGCATCATTTCATTTTACATCCCATTGCTTTGAAGTTTTATGTTTTTACACTTATTTTATATTCACTCGATATTTGTTTATTACGGAGTACTTTGAAACTTGTAAAAATATTTACTTTTATAGTCTGAGAAACATAGTTTAAAACTTAATATTACCAGATGTTTTATATTACAGCAAAATATTTATAAATTTAAAATAAATAATAGTTTATTTAAATTTCTAATTTTAGAACAATGTAATTGTTTAATTATTAATTACGGTTTCTAAGAATATCTTATAACGTTGTTCTATCAACCTATAAGTACTTGCATATTTATTTTTATACATCTTATAACACTGAATTTTAATGAAATTATCATTTTATAGTTCTGTTAAACGGATAAGTTTATTAGCCAATGAAAATTAAGGTCAAGCGTTCCGTAAACTTTACTTGGCTTTATTGTTATTTGCTTTTGAGTATAATTCCTTTTTATAGTATGCTGCCTAATTGCCAACTCCAGAATTTTATTTTTATTTATGGTCACTTACCAACACTGACGCAATTATGGGTGCATTAATTATCATTAGAAAATTTATGTTTGTTGATGTTGTCCAGCACAATGTGTCTTCATAATATGTTCGTACTATAACCCAAGGAATTATAAACAATAATGGTAAACCTTAATAAACAGTGAATTTTTAGTATTTAAAAAAACAGAGGAAATACTTTTACTTACCCCATCCTAACATATAATACACAATGATTTTATTTTTGTCAGCAAAAGGTGTTAAAAACATAAGATTGTGTAAATAAATGCCTTCCATCAATATCAACATATAATTTGCTACAATAAAATAATTTCTAAAAGATATAACCGTTTTACAAATCCAAGTCTAGAAATATCTCGATATTACTAGTTCAAATTAAAAATTAAAATTTGAACTTACGGAGTGTTCGTTTATATACTGAACTTCGCTATTTTCAACTACAAGATCTGATTGCATGGCAACGCCATCAACAAGTAAAATATCTTTAAGTAAGTACATAAATGCTCTTAGAATAAATGACATAAATAAATGCATATGTAAGCGATTCCTTGCACATTGTAGTTTCCTAGAATGATTATAATATTATTATATTATTACATGAAAAATTAGTTGTCACCTACTTAATGCTAAGGAAAATGATCATAGCTAGAATTAGTGCTATTAATGAAATTGCATATCCCCAGTGACAAATATTTTTGATAAAAGGAAACCATTCCTGATAAAACGTAAAATTTTCAAGATCAGTATCTATATCTATTAAGGCAGTTTGTTCATCAATAATTTTCCAACACAGACTGTAATTAGTCCATGTTGTATTGTAGTTTTTGTTTATGTACCATTCTCCATTACTGTCACATTTTTTTGTTGCATGTTTCTGTAATCAATTATGTTATTAAATACATATATGTGCATATCAATTGATTTAAAATGATTGAAGGCAATCTGAGTGTGCAATTGCGGATGTTTTACCATAAAAGATTTGCATCTATTCTCTTCAAAAACTTTTAATCCCCATTTAAAAAAAAATTGAATTGTTACTAAGCACTTTCAAGTGTTCCTCTAGTATACATTGAATAATGATTTATGCCGAACAAATTTCAATAACTGATGTGCGAAAAATTTCAAGCCTTCAGTCATTTCAAATCACTCAATTTTTATTAACTATTTACATTGGTAACCGTTATATAACTGGGACATGGCTGTTTTGCCACTGTATTAGCTTTTGTTACATTCCAACACATAATTCCATCAAAAACTAATTTGCAGAATTTCTCTGTGGCTTTAGAAAGGTCCCCAACTGAATTTTGTTCATAACACTCTTTCCTTTTTAATTCTAAAAAATCATTCATCTTGTAGAAATGGTTATTGCACACTGATAACAACTTTATATTATAATAATTTAGTTAGTCAAACTGTAATATGATATGAGGCGAACAAACAGATTTCAATATTCATTATATTACGCAAACACATCATCGTATCATTTTCTATTTAAACCACTTATTTTTAAAATCCTGTACACATTATTACAAGTTTATAATACGTTTTGATAAATATTTACTTATTTCGATTTAATCGTTTACATCTATATGTTTTTATGGAAAGATATCATTATAAATTATGATTATGCGTATATTAATAACATTTTCTTGGTAGTTTATGCATGAAACGCTTAAATTATTATTAGTTAGTTGGTTCTGTTGTTTCAAATACTGTCCAAAAATGAACTAAACTCTATTCAATATAATTTGGTACGAAGTCCAACTAATTCTTGAATAGTAATAAGATTCCGCTTTAAAAAAATATTTCTTTCATATTTTAGAATACAGGGTTTCCGCAATATAAGGACATTACTTTAACAGCAGACACATTTCAATAAGCGCGACAAAAGACGCTTATATATTATGTGTCTAAATTGCATAGTTTTCGAAATATTTGCAATTAAAATTTTCAGCCTGCCCCTGCCTTTTAATTTGGACTACTGTATTCAACAAGAAATGGCTGGTCAAATACTGTGACCGAGGCCGAACTAAGGGTTTCGATATGACGCACATGATATTAGTGCCATCCATGAATGTTCTCAGATGTTACTTAAATACCCGAAAATGTATACGTTAATTATGCTTAAAATAAAAAGTTCTATTTTCTTCTTTAAAATTTCTAGTTGTGTGTTAATTACGCAAGTTCATAAAATCTTTAAAATAAAAACCAGATAATTAGTTAGTAGATACCATTTTTAATATGTATACAATTGTATTATTGAATACGGACACTATTTTTAAATAACTTTCACTTTACAAAGCCTCTTTAACAGGACGTTAAGTTTTCTTGTATTGTGTATAATTGGAAATTTGTGAAAATAGTTAAACATCTAAATGGTTACTTAAAGTTGCTTTGACTTTTACGTAAGCCTGACGACGATACATGGTTGGCGAGTTGAGGTTCTACCAATACCTTTTCCGATGTTTCCCGGAAAAGG
>JAHWXV010578901.1:0-10317 GCA_024586415.1 Phrixothrix hirtus | reverse complement strand
AGTTTATTTGTAACCGTCGATTTTAATTTAGTGTTAGAGAACGCTTAGTTAATTACTGTAAATATTCCATCATTATTTTTATTTCTGAACTTTTCATATTAGTTTTATAATAACCATTTATTTGTTTTTATTTATAATACATAACTTATGAAGGTTTTTCTGACTTATTATTTAATAACCAGTTTAGCTAGGTATGATTGATCCAGCCAGCCGTTAATGAGAATTCCTATAGATGAACAAACCAGACCAACCCGGCTAGAGACTATCCGAGCTAAATATAAATAATTTTCTTCCTAGACGCCAATAGAGAAAAGCGAAACGTCACAGAGCTATTCTCTATACTGCAAAATCTTTATTTGTTAATTAGTGTACCCTAAGAACTATATAGGTCTGGGTAGGTACATAATTCCACCTACTTGAGATATTTATTCCAACATTGTATCAACTTAACAAGTCCCTGTACAAAAGAAGACTGTCTCACAGCGACCTGGATTTCAGCATCAGCCGACCTTGCAACTTCTTCAATGTTAGAAGTATGAAAATCTAATGGTGTCAAATCAGGGTTGCAGAGTGGATGGCGCAGTCATCCCTATATTTTAACCTGTGTTTTTGTAGTTGAATGGGATCTGGCGTTATAGCCGAGTAGAATAAGGCTAACTAAGAGTAGGCGAGGGAGCCTATATTAAATTGTCGATTTCCGTTACTCCACATTGTGACGACAATGAGCGGCAGTGATAGTGTTCCAGCTAGGATTCCAGAAAGTATTTAGAAGCACTTGAGTTTCTTTGTCACAAGAAAACCCGAACATTTCAATTCCTCTTGATCAAGACTTGCTCATTTCCTTGGTTTCGCATTAGACAATGCTTAGGAGTTCACTGATGCACAAATTTTATGTTATCTAAAATCATAAATGGTTGTTCTGGTGGAAAAATACCCAGCATTCTCGCTACATATCTTGATTCACCTCTGCAGCATTACGTGCAGTGGTGGAACAACCTGATCGACCTTCGTCAAAAATGTCTACTCTTGCCTTTAGCCAACTTGTTACGCGATCTGCTTGCCATTAATATAGACATTGCTGAGTTTCCAGGGGCTTTTACTGGACCTACAAGGTAAAGGCTATAGCGGGTTTGTAAAATACGTGAAATTAACTTATCTAGAAAATTAAGTTTGATTTTAAGTAATAGGTTAATTTCATGAAAACAATAATGGCGTTTTGTAATTAAAAGCCAAAGACAATTTTAACATATTTATTTTTAAAATGTTATTTAATTAAGTGGTTCACGATCTTTAACCGATGATAGAGATTATTTGTGACGTCAAATAAAATTTAGCTATAAAAAGACATTCATGTATCATTCAATTCAGCTCGTTAATGTCGTTCCCGCTCAGCACTCTCTGGGTGTGAACTTGAGAGGATCACCTCCTACCTTTGTTACTTACTAAGATTACCGTCGTATAAAGCGGTAGTACTTATTTTTTTATTATTACCGTTGATGCTTATTTAGCTCGTCAATAACGAACGAGTAAGAACTGCCTTTCGAAATTAAATTCTAACCGTTCACTTACCAAAGTCCCATATCTACCATATCCAAATGGCGACCAAATAAATGAACCAAACCAACAAAATATTTCACAACTAAGATATAGTTGTAAACAATTAAATACTAGGACATCTGAATAAATCCGCGGCCACGCTTGATTAAAATAAATAAAAAGATTTTGGGCGGCACTAAAGCTTGTTTTACATTAGTCTTTTTTTGATCTAAAATGAGTCTAGAAATAAGTCAGAAGAAAAAATTTCCTGGTATGAAACAGCTAATTGCATTCAAATTTCACTCTATTTTCAGTCTAAAACATATACGCTTAGTCTTATTTTTGCAAGCAAGTTTTTGGCTAGACATGCGCATATGCGGTATATTTCACTGCTGCTAACATCACAATGATATAATAAAAAATATAACCTAATGTGATATTAGTATATTCGTTTTTAAAAGTTTCTAAATCCTCTTCTAAATCATTTTCTATAAATGAACACATTCCCACATGAAGATTATCTCTTCGGAGTAACCAATTCCGACACCAGATCCATTTTGGTTCAATTTGCAATAAAGAGAGTACCTACATTTGTTTAATGCGCCCTAACATTTCTAATTTTTTCAATTTTGAATATTTTGCTAGTCTCACCTAACCTGTTGAACAAATAAAATGTGAGTTTTTTCTCGGAAGTTGGCAATAGCAACTGTGCAAAGTACGTACAATAATTTGTTACTCTATTCGAGCAAATGTAAAAAAAAATTTCTTCAAAAATTGCTAGAAATGGACTAGCCTGATTTGGACCAAAAAAAGACTAATGTAAAATAAGCTTTACGAACCAAATAGACGAACAAAATAGACAGACCAAACGAGGAGGTAGTAAACGATTATTTCATGAGGTAACCTAACCGTACATATATAAAATCCCCAAACAATCCGTTTTTGCAATAACTGTTAATTCAAAAAGCACAATAAGTCAAAATTGTAGACCACCAGAATTTCAATATCCGACATTACAGCTTTAAACAAATTTTAGGTTCATTAATGGTTAGCTCGAAGTAAATAATAAACAAACTGTATTCGCAGTCAGTTGTCCTACATAATTATTAAATTCAATTAAGGAATTCCAGTAAATTTTCCCATAATATCTCGTGAATTTGTCCAATTCTGATATGCAAATAGACTTGCATGACGAGCCATAATAAAAGTAAATCTTGCTGAATAAATAGAAGAGATATATTTAATTTTTTGTACAAAAACCCGTAAATAATGAATTTAATTCTTTGAATAATTGTTTTTAACAAAATTAAATTTGAAAATTTCTAAATATTATTTTATTAACCTGAAATAAACCAGGTTGTTAATAAAACTCAAGTAACTAATTTTTATTTTGTGGAAAACACGACCCTTTCCGATTATAAACTACCAAAACATGCCTTCTCCTCGGATAAGGAAGTAAATTCGTATGTTCCGTGTAAATGTGATGTTTGGTACGTTAAAAACTCGTAATGGCGCTAAAACTCTTCAAATTTGGCAAATTTGTAGTAGACAAGGCGAAATGACTATATAACAGGTCTAGTCTAAGAGAGCAAAGGAAATTTCCGCATCCCGAAGTCTCAACCACAAAAAAAAACAAACAAACAAACAATAAAGTTAAGGAAACCATTACATAATAGGGCAAGCACTTTTTCCTTACGCCACGTCTACAACATGCGCGTACCTGCCTTGACGCAATACTCCACTGAGGCGCGGCTACTAGTCGCTTTGCTTGAGCATTTGTATCTAGAGGAAAAATAAGTTCTGTTAGCTGTAAGGGATATTTGGCTACAAGTGCATGCGATTACTAATATATGTTTAGAACTAATTCTACAGCATAGCAAAATTTATACATTAAATGACCCTCTTTTAAGGTATGATTATCAGATTGATATCAAATTAATTTGTTTACCGAGCAGATCAATCTATTTATCTATCAAAATGTTAGATGACAAGGTAGTTCCTATTATTTTATTTTCTACAAAGTTTTGTTATTGAATAACCTGTCGTTAATTCCTACAGCTAGTAAATTTTGTTATTTTCTAAGTTCCTATTTATTTATACATGCAAATGCACAAATTTTAAGTTAAAAAGGTTATTAAATCAACATTAGCAAATAAATCGAGATTTCAAATATATTTTAAATATTAAAAAATATTAAATAATCAATGATAGAGTTTTAACTATTTATATATGATACAATGCGCTTGTAATTTAATGGAAATTTAATAATGTGAGGGCTTTCTGGAACCTAGTACCTGTTTGTGAATTAAAAAATAAATAAACTTTTTATTTGTAAAGTACATATCTTAATCTACTTCACTGCATAGTCGGTATGAAAATTTAAGCATTTGTCATAATGTGTGAGGAGTTTTTGTATTCCAACTTTATAATCCCCCACCGGTAGTTTATTGCGATAAGTAGCTGCTCTTTCTTTTGATGTTTGGCGGCCATTTTGTAGAAGGAGTAGACTGCGGCCTGTCGAAGGAGTCAGTAGCGGTCATTTTGCGAGAGGATTCAGTCATTTTGTAGGTCGGCCATTTTGTGTGTCTGCTATTCTGTATGACTGTATGAGTGAGACAAGTTAGCTATTTTGTGGATGGGCGGTGGCAATTTTGTGGGTCAACCATTTTGTAGGTCGGCCATTTTGTGGATGGGGGGTGGCCATTTTTGGTGTGGAGGGGATCGGCCATATTGAGTGCCGCTATTTTGGGGCGTGTCGGTGCATGGGCAGGATTGAAAAGATCGGTGTTAGCATGAGTAATGTATCACCATGTAAGGATACAACATGCACATCTTTTTGTGGTAAAGGAGCGAGAGAGAGAGAGAGACGGGGAGACAGAGAAAGACATTTAATTATTAAAGAGTCGGCTATTTTGGGAGTGGGTCAGTCGGCCATTTTGTGTGCAGCCATTTTGGGGCGAGGCGACGTATGCGCAGGATTGAAAAAATCGGACTTAGCGTGAATATCATCATGATGCAAGGATACAACATATACATCTTTTTGTAGTAAAGGAGGGAGGTGGTGAGACGGAAAAAGGCAATGAATTAGTAGAGTGGCAACACATGCGCAGGATTGAAAAAAAATCGGACTCAACGAGAATAATATGTGCATCTTTTTATTGTAAAGATAATTAATTATTGATGTCCTCACTTTTTATCAGCGTAGCAGCAAAATATAGTGAGATTAGCATGCGAAAGCATTTTCTTATCAGTCTAGACAGCAAATGAGTCAGATTTATATATAATTGGCATGCAAACGCCGATGTCCTTATTTCTTATCAGAGTAGCAGGGAAATGTAGTGAGATTAGATTATAATTAGCATGCGAAAACATTTTTTTGTCAGTCTAGACATAAATGAGTCAGATTTATATATAATTGGCATGAAAAAACCGATGTCCTCATTTCTTATCAGTCTATACAGAAAATGTAGTGAGATTAGATTATAATTAGCATGCGAAAGCATTTTCTTATCAGACAGGAAATGAGTCAGATTTATAATTAGCAATTAGAAGCATTATTAGTAGTGTATATATGTGTGAAAATAATTTATATAACATGAATGATCAAGAAGAAGAAAGTTATGTACATAGCACATTGACCTCATTACATCTTATCGAAAATCAATTGGGGTATCAATATCTATTGGCTACAGAGATGAAAGAGGGGAAGAAGGCGGACAACTTGATACTGGTTATTTTATGCTTGATAAATATTTAAACAGTAATCTTATTATCAGTTATAACTTTGAATTTGAGTTCGATATACGATCCTTCGTAAAAGTCTAATAATTAGACATTATCAGTACAACTACGTTCATTTCGATGAAAGTAATGCAAGCGAATTTTTCGCATTAAAATATATTATTATCTACAAGATAAAATTATTGAACGAATTGAATTTATACAAATACATCAATAATAGTATTATTACTAATTTTGTTTATACCAACTGGGATTTAGCTACATTAAAAAAGAACGTGAACAGTTTGGATTGTGAAGATCGCTACTTTACGTTTGTTCGAAACTATTACCTCATTCACAGTTGTCAAAATAGTAATAACAATGATGACGTCTAATAGATATTGCAATAATAATAATGTACAATTAACTAGATGCAAGGAGTGGGAGCTACATAAATATATTTTGAGAGAAACTAAGATGCCTTAAGCATAGGATAATAATGTATGATTTGTGTAAAAGTATAGAATAATAATAAAAATATGATTTGTAGAAGGTATTTTGATTTTTTCGAATCTTATAAGTTGATGATATCTATAAATAGTGAAATGGTATAAGCGCATAAATACACATGTTTACCTCACACTACAGATATATACTGTACACCTTGACCATTGTCATATGAAAATAATGACACATCATCGTATGCGCTTTTAATAAAAAAAATGTAGTTTCACAGAATCAAAAATTGTCACTATTGTTCAAGAATTTCCGGGGGTTCCCTCAAACTTAAGCTCTATATTTAGATATATTGGCATTCAATAAACGTACTACTTTTACAAATAACGAATTTTCAAACTGATGAAAGAACAATGAAACGTTTGTTTTTTACTTTTCTTCAGCATAACATTAATAGATACTAGTTTTTGTTGTTCAAATCACGGAATTTGCTTCATATGCATTGGGAAAGTTACATCTTTAGGTTTAAGATGGATTCCGGATTAGTATATGATTATGATGTACGGTGGGATAAAGCGCTAATGCAACCGCGCACGAAAAACACACGTCATTTTTTACATTAACGAAAGCATGCTTCTTTTTAATTTGAGGTGACAGTTCAACATGCTCAGGTCCAAAAATGCATAACTGTACATCAAAAGTACGTTATCACCTTCGCTTTAGATAGATATACCAAGTGACGTATTGCTTCTTCAATAATGTGTGATTTTACAGACATAATTTTACTTCAAAAGTGCCTTACCGCCTTTGCTTTACATTAGATAGATATACCATGTGACGTATTGCTTCTTTGATATACTGGAATAGCTGGATTAAAGTCGTGAGAACCTTTACAAAGGACTTAAAGTTGCATAGGTACATCGGTAATCCAAGCTTGCTAACCTCGTTGTTGTATCGATGATTCTAATTTTCCTCGATTTCTCCAGTCAGATGCATTTCAAATTTTCTAGCGATTTTTTACGAATATTTTCAAATTGCTGTAGACATCGTTCAAGTTCGTTTTAGAAGCTACATCCGTAGGCTTCTGTCCGATCGTACGATGTTTGCGGTTATTATAGTTCTTCGTTATATCATCCAATATGTCTATCCATCGATTGTGTCTTCGAAGACTAAACGCTTTGTACAAATCTTGCTTAAGAGTTCTAATAACACGTTCGGCCATCGAAGCTTTTTTCACCCTGTATGTGGAATAATGATTTATGTTGTAGGTCTTCATTAAATTTGCTAAGTTACTATTATAAAATTCTTTTCCATTATCTGTTTGTAAATTATGAGGAACGCGTTTATCTGCTGTTAAGAGTACTAAAAGTTCATTCACTTAAAGAAACTGTTCGATATGATGACCATTTTGTTCCGCACACTTTTGACGCCTTATTCTTACAGAGTTACAAACCCTACGAAGTGTATTTCCATTTAATGACCTAAGAATATCCTATAGACTTTGTTCTAAAATTCCTCAAGTTTCTAGCGGTTCAAAGTTAAATACTTTGTTTTTAGTGGTGCCCCATAGGTAAAAGTTAAGGGGGGTAAGGTAGGGTGATCTCAAATGCCATCGCACTGGTCCATTATTTGAAATCATTCTCTCATTAAGGTTTTCTCTTAGAAAATGTTGCAAGTTACGAGTATTGTGGACCAGGCCACCATCCTGCTGGAACCAGATGTTTTGCATGTCCTCCGAATTAATAATTTCTCTCAAATCAGGCATTATCTCGTTTATTAGTAGCTTCAAATATCTGTTACCAGTTAAATTGTAATCAAAGATGAAAGGACCTATCAAGTGATTATCTAAAACGAAAAAAAAATTCAAAAACAAAAAAAAGTGTAAACAAAATTTCATACCAATTAAACCGCACCAAATAGTAAACCTAAATCGTACTTAACATCTTCTTTGATTTACACTATGTGGATTTTCAATAGACCAATGATGATAGTTATGCCTATTGAATACTCTACACTGGTAATTCGCGTTTCATCTGTCCACAGTACTTTCCTAGGAAAATTAGCATCATCCTCACATTTTTGTATGTATCAACTGCTAAACTGTAATCTTCGGTGATAGTCATTATCGTTTAAACCTTATACAATTGTTGTATTGTAAGGGTGGTATTTGTTTTTTTAAGGTTTTATGAACAGTGAATTTTGGAATTGCAGTTTCTCTAGCCACTTGAACCGATGGACGTGCTTGGGTTATTTGTAACATGTTGCAAGATATTATTTCGTCGTATATCAGCACCGTTCACTTCGTAGTTAACTCTTTTTTGTTCGAAACTTCCAAAGTTTAGTAAATTCATAATTAATCTACTAAAAATTGTCCTGCGTGGTTGGTTTCTTACTGCGAAACGTTCAACGTAATTCCTGCAAGCATTTTTAGAGTTTTTTTGTTTTGAAATACACTTGCAGCATATCAATTTTTTCTTCATTTGAATATTTATCTGCCAATGTCAATACTTCACTTAATAACTTAATACTTAACAATAATTACTTATCGATAACTACAAGTTCACAAGGTATTAATTAACTTACCTCTGTGGCACTAATTGTACTTAGTTTCATAGCCTACAAATTTTGTATTAGAAATAATTTTGTTTTTTGTTAATATCTTTCCTATAAATAAAAATTTTTCGGGTGTGTTATCATGGCTGAACGATTATCTGACTAACACAAATTTAATATTGCCACCTATGAAAAAACAAAAGATAGCGCTAATAACTTGAAAACAAATGATAATCGGGGGTTTTTTACAAAAAAAATTTGTTTTAAAAAAGTGTCTGAACAATGTATAACTTTAGAAACGATCATATTAGATGTTAACGAATTATTGAGAAAAATTGAAATCGGCAAATTTTGGTTTTTTCAAAAATCTTAAAATTTAAAAAAGTTAGGCGAATTTGAAATGAGAATTGTTCTAAGCGTTCAAATCTACATAACATTCCCCATTTAATCGTTATTTTATCTCATCTAATAACCGAGATACCAATGGTGAGCTCGAAATGTTGACACACGGTATATATATATATATATATATATATATATATATATATATATATTAATTTAATTATATCCCAGCCATGTAACAGAGCATTTTATTTAAAACGGTTCACATCGGTAATTTGATTCTTATAAACTTCTCTTTACTAATTGGCGATCTCTCTAATTTAATTTTCATCTTAATCTCTTGCGTATTATTTTTTAGTCTTTCATGCCGCATTGTGCTCGTTTGCTCCATTACCTTTTTACTCTTCTAACTAGGTCTGGTTCATTCAAGCCTAAATTCTATTCTACTATATAGAACATGCGCTTCGCCCCTATGCAATATTAAAGCTCGTTTGTACAAACACTTTACCTAAGAATTAAATCTACTCCCGTATGTCTAAAACAATTTAGCAATTATATTACGTGAGGTAAAGCTATTCCATTGATACAAATGTTTTCTGTGTAGATTAGTTAGCATTAAATTGCCGAATTTCTCTTATCTATGCCTACATTAAAATACTAAGACTTCGGCTCCAACTTTCAACACAAGCTTTGGAAATTTTGCTTGTACAATTCCATTAAACCTCTTCATTGATTTTCAATTATTTGAATTATGAAAGAGCTAAAAAGAAATTTATTGAAAATTAAGATAATAATATTTTCGGGAAATACGATGCAAGACTTCGCAAATTCCGGAAGTTCAGCGTTAATTGAGAAAGTTTATGTTGCCGAATGTGTGAATTGTTGTGAACTTAAGACCATTTAATAGGGTCTTACAAGAACTTTTGACGAGGAGCATAGAGTGCAGTAAAAAATTACTCTTGCAATATTCTAGCAATCATCAAGAAAAGCTTGTCGTGAGTCCAGCAGACAATATGAGTAACACAATATAACATGCTCTCACGCTTTTCTCGAGGTGATTCTAAGTGAACCTAGAAGTTATTACTTGGGGTGTAAATTTACTTTCTGATACACTGATATCATGTGTTTTATATTGAGCTTGACGAGACGTATAGTTAAGATGAATCCCTAACTAGAAAGAGATATTTTTCCCAGGGATAACAATGATTTACTCCAATCGATTGTATCAATGGATTCAAATGGATAAATAACTCTTCGTAAAACTTGTCAGCGCGTCTCTGCTAAAGCGAATTTCTCAGAGATAGTCCCAAAGCTTTCGATTCCCTAAAAAACCAGCGTTGGAAACATGACTCAACCCTCGGTTCTAAGGAATTTGATATTAATTTAAGTAAGCAATGACAATATATCTCTGGAATATTTACAAGTAATTCATAATTATCATGTGATGGTTTCTTGAAGAAGAAGACTGTTTTTGAGAGGCCTGATGATCTAGAACTCGAACGGCTGAATCTTCGACTTACTTTTTTTAACGGCGTATTTGGCAAGAATTGCATCAAGTATAGAATGTCGTTCTCCATGATATACTGGGTGGTCCAAGATTCCGCTCTAGTGAGATAGAAAAAAATTGAGAGCGCAGAGGGACATAGTGTCTCTGGAGGTATAACCCAAAAATGCTTCGAACTATACAGGGCGTTCGATTAGTTTGTGGCA
>JAHWXV010578877.1:0-24534 GCA_024586415.1 Phrixothrix hirtus | reverse complement strand
AGGGTTAGTGTATGTGTGCATGCGGTGGTTGTGAAGGTGGAGGTTTGTTAGTGGTTTTGCCTACCCCGGTAAGGGAATGGCGTGATGGGTAGTAGTAGTAGTAGTAGTGATCTTAATCTGTATCATTTTGAAATTTAAAAATCATCAACTACGTGGGATTATGTTAAGTTAACATTTACGAAATAATAGTCATTTAAAATCGTATTAGTTGTAATGTAACTTCGCAACTAGTAAAGGTTCGTAATAAAAAAGTCAAATAAAACAATTTATATAGTTCAATTAATATTAAAATGTGTTTTGATTGGACTAATGAAAAATGAATTTTAATTGGATTAATTAAAATTGATTGCTTTATTTGGCTTCATTATTACGAATGTTCACTAGTTGTGAAGTCTTCTTACAACTACTAACCCTAACCAAGTCACAAAATACTTGCACTTTATTTGGCTTCATTATTACGAATGTTCACTAGTTGTGAAGTCTTCTTACAACTACTAACCCTAACCAAGTCACAAAATACTTGCACTTTATTTAAAGTGCCGTACGCTATAACTCATAGATCTAGTTATCTGATTTTCTAAGTCAAATAGCTTTAACGGTTCCTCCATATGCGTAACTGAATTATATTGTTAATCAATATCAATATATCAGTATAAACAATTATTCACATTTGTACATGGGATCTTGCAAAAAGCTTGTAATTAATCTCACATGGTCGCATACAAATTTGTATGAGTATATTAATTGTTTACAATTAATTTGTTTTATTTTAAATAGTATAGAAGTAAGATAAACTACTATTTTATATGTAATTGGTAAGATTTTTATAAAAGCGATCGCTTGCATTTAGCTCCATTAAACGATAGACGCGTGGATACCAACAACTAAAGCTTGGTTTTAAGTTCTAGAGTGGTGTTGTAATCTGGCAAGCTTAATAATAATCAGTCATCTAATGATACGCATCTGAATTTATTCTATAGTTATATATTTTATGTAATTGCTTACCTCATGATTTTCTAATCTTACAATTTATGTAAGTTTATCTGACTAAAATTAGTGATTTCCAAAATTATCCCGCATCTGACATTCTCTCCCTTATTTCAAGATGGTTTGTCATAATTTTTCTGTTAGAAAGAACCAACAACCTCTCGCTAAGATAGCTCGGTGCAACCAGTCGCCTTGGAGCTGTGGTAAAGCTAATTGCTTGACGGAAATTGTACAAGCTAGTATATAGTAATAATTCGTAGTTTACCTTATTATTATAATTGAAGAAAACGCTAACGAGAACCTTTTGGTTCTTTAAGAAGCACCAATTGGAACAATTGAACTTTTGTTTCAATGTCATATTCATTCTATGTTTCGTGATTATTATGACGCGTTGGAGTAATTCTAATATAACAAAACTTAGTGGTTTCTTCATGGTTTTGCTTTTGTTGAAAATTCAATAATTTTGGATCAAGTTTGCCTGTCACTCATTTCTTGCGGTAAAGATCAGTAATAATTATTTTGCAACAGCAGTGTGGCATCAGCATCTTCAGCAACTTCCGCAATATTTATTCGACGATTATTAAGAACATTTGTCTTAATTTTTCTACATATTCACGCTTAGTTGGTGTTCTAGGCCATCCAACTGTGTCATCTTCAACGTTTTCGCGATCTCTTTGAAACATTTGTACCGTTCACAAATAATTGCTTTCTTTAAAATTTCTTGATATATAATTTTATGTTAATTTTTTGTTCCTTCATTTTCAACATTAAAAAATTGCCGAAAATCCTAAAATGCGTCTTAAATATTGCCTGTCATAATCATACATACCCAATATGGCTGCCTATGTAATTAATACTTTAATCGACTGTGGTGTTTTACTTGTAGATCATTCGGGTACAATATTTTAACAATGTAAAATCGTTTTGAAATTTCTGCAATTAATTTTCAACCAGATCATACTATATTACAAAATTGATTTGCCGACTGTACTTACATCGTGCAAAAAGTTAAACTTTTTTACATAGACGGAATCGTTTTTGGTAAAGAGTTTCTATAAATATGTGAATTATATCTATTAGACTCGTTTACCTACACGGTTTACGTTGTGGAAATTTTGGCATGCCTCTTCTAGTAAGCGAAAGAGAATGTCGCATGAAAAAGGTTAAGGTAAAGTTTCAGTGTAAAGCATTTTTAACATTTAATGAGTGATTGCGGCAATAAATATTTTAATTGCCGATTAGATCATTGCACTACAAAAACAAATGGAATTCCTCACATACAGGTCACAAGCTATCATAAATATAAGAAAACATTTGCGTTTTTAATATGACTTGTAAATAAATGATTACGGAAAATTTGTTTCATTTGTTTTTAACATTATTTGAGCGATACACATCGTTCAATTTGTTATTAATTTCTAGGGCATTTACGCCAGATAATTGGCAGTAAATTAATGAGTAAACTTTAGAATTATTAAAAATTTACAGAAGCTTGCTATGTATGCGTAAACAGATGTATTTACAAGTTCTAATCGATTTAACGCGATATTAAAACAAATACGATCGCTTATGACATTAGGTACAGCAAGTTGTTCTAAATTAGAAACTCGATTCTTCTTCTTCTATATGAATGACAATGGAAAATAAAAACAACATGAATACTGGTGTTTATGTGAACATGTACCAAAAAAAGTGATTTTAAAATCCATCGACAAGCTTTAGGATGATACTGTAGAGCCCTAACCACGTCCATTAAGAAGAAAATTACATAAAATGGAAAACCTTTTTAGAAAAAATTGAGAACTGCAGACAAATGTGAATGCAAACAAATAAATACGGCTAGACAAATTCTCCGTGTCCTAGATGATGAACGTGTTATCTTAATATTAAATAACAAAATGGTATGTTTATTTTGTGTGTATACTAACCTCTCCTAATATTAGTAATTGATATCAATGACCAACAGTTTTAGACGTTTATAGTTTACGTAGACAAATTCTAAACACGTTTTGTTACATTACAAACGATATCTAGATTTTTATAAGAAACATAATTTTGCTATTTACCTTCTTAAAATTTGTAAAAAATAGAGAAACATTTACCTTTTTACAAGAAGCGTTCAAAATGCTTCGCCATAAATTAAAACAATGTCTGGCATTTCGATATTAGTTAATGTATTCATTATTTTCACAAACACGATGTTCAACTTAAAATTAAATGGAATTAGATTAATAAACACACCAAACTGAAAATTAATATACTTTGGTAACGAAAAAAATTGACAACAAAAAATTCTTATAAGTTAACGATACAGAAAACGTTTATAAACGATTTGTGTATAAGTTTCATTTTAGAATGACTAACAACTGCATCATGTTTTATAGTATTCAGTTGTGGGCTTATTGCAACTGACTTGTATCATTTCGTTAACGGATTTTTTTGGAAACGGCAAGGAATTTTTTAAAAACAATCTTTTCTTTTGATTTAGAACTAGAAGTTTATCGGTGGATTTTAAAATTATCCTGTATAAGTATAACTAATCACTGGAGAAATCTATAAGTTATTATGGATAAAATAATTTATTATCTCATATTCTAATCTAAATGATCCTGTAGTATTATCTTACAAAATTATAAAAGAAGGTTTCCTATTGTAACAGTTTTCATCTCTCCATAATGTATTTAAAAACATATATACAAATAACAAACAACAATCATACAAATAAAAAGTTAACCTAGACTAGTGATGCTGGTGCTTATGTTTATGCATATGTTTATCGAGATGCTTGTGTTCTTCTTTGTGACTATGGAGACCTTCATGTTTATGGCCGTGGTCGTGCCCATGATGATGTTGTTGGTGGTGTTCATGTTTATGATCATGCGTGTTGTGATGGTTGTGGCTGTGTTCTTGATGATGACTGTGACTGTGATGTTGTTCATGGTCATGTTTGGAGTGATGTTCATGCACATGCGTCTGTTTGTGTCCATGTTCGTGTTTGTGTTCTTGCTTGTGCTTGTGTATATGCTCTTGTTCATGATCGTGCTCGTGAAGGTGTTCGTGTTGATGATAATGCACTTCGTCCTTCTTTTCTTTGTGCTCGTGAATTTTTCTACCATAATATTGATTACGTAGTGATCCTTCGAACTGCGGTTTTGATGTATCTGTGTATTTTGGATAAACTTGATAAGAACGTTTATCTATATCATCGTTATTTCTCGATATTATTGCGTCTTGGGGATTAAATATAGTAGCGCTATGTGGCCATTCTGTATTGTCTTCGGAAGATTTATCACCTTCGTCAAAATATTTTAGGTAATCTTCTAATAAGCCGTTATTACCCTCAATTTTTATTAAAATGATGCTAATTATGAACAAATTCGCTATTATCTGAAAAAGTACAATAAATATATATTTATAAATAAAAGTTATTTCAATTCTTACCCAACTTCCCATTTTGCTATGTATACTCTGCAAACAAAATAAGTTAATTGTGAGCTTAATCGCGTTGAATTGCCTTTTATAGTGACTAATAATTCAGCTTTCTCTAATATTAAACATTGTATGCATGAATCACCATATTAAAATATAATTACAGCACGGCATTATTTAAATTCTATAAAATTAAAATTTTATTATTGGTGTACCACCAAGTACTTGCAAGCGGAGGATAATTACATGTAAATAGAGTAGCATAGAAAATAGCGTTTGCTGATAATTTACACCAATTTCATATTTTTTATAGATTTATTTTTGAATATACTTAAGTCATATTCTATTTCAATCGTTATGGAAAACAAATTCTATTTAAGTGTTTCTTGACCCAATTTTATTTCGTAAACTTGGACAACTTTTCATATTTCCGCTATCCTCATTAATTGGAAAAATTATTACTTTAAAACATCGGCGCAAATGTCATATTTTATATTTATTCGTTTAGAAACTTAAAGAAAGTCAAATATTTCAAGAAGAAATATATCTCGGGTCAAAACACCATTAAATTTCAAATATAATAAATATACCTATTTTGATTTATATTTAAAATTTATGATAAAAGACGTGACTACACCGTGTAACATATTTTTTTATTAATGGCGCAGTGAAATTCACCAAAAATATTTTGTTTAAACACAAAGTATTTGTTCATATGGGATAGGTTGTTTGTTTTTAAATGCCGCGGTTCGTCTACACGTTTAGTCGTTAATGACCTATACTCATTTCTCAGCATAACCACAAGATAACTTCGCATTTCTGTCAACGATGAACAATTTTTGTGAAGTTACCACGGAGTATTCCGAACCAGTACCTAACAGTCCTCTGAACTGTTTTATTAAATGCCTAGCCATATCCATAGAGGTCGTCTTTTATCTTCATGCGCAGCCAACCACGCAATCAAGTGATTAGACACTACCACAATTCGATATCCACAACACAGTACAACTTGGTGGCCTGCGATTTTCATCATTTCTTGAAGGCGAAGCAACCTCTTTGTAAGCACCACTATGCATCCAATAAAGAAATTTAGAGGGCTGTCAGGTATTGGTTACAGAAACGGAGTGTGGACTTCTTTAGTGACAGTTTCGCGAAACTAGTTCATCGTTGAGTGTGTTAAGTTAGTAAGACAATCAAAAGTTCTGATAATTCAAGTTACAGTTCGGACTACATATACGGCATGATCATTGAATACCTCGGGAACCTTAAGTATTTTTTATCATAATTTTAACCTACTCAGAACTCTTACTTGACCCTGAAACGTCAAAAAAATCGATTTTTGAACTTCGAAATTTTTCCTGTACGGTATAGGCTTTAAATACCTTTGAAACTTCAAGCCCTATCGCCTTTTACTATTTTCTTTACTAATTTTCTTTAGAAATTGTCCTCTGCACTCTGAAGATTTCGATTCTTAAACTTCGAAAAATTGCTTATGCAATTACCATTATAATATTTCTAGAACTCCTCAAAATCTATTCAGAACTTTCATCAGAACTCCTCAGAATTCCTAAAAAACACCAGTCTCTATTGTTTTTTGGCATAACAATTTTATTTAGAATTTGCCGAAATCAACTTAGAATCTTCGTTAGAACTCTTAAAATTCTCAAAAAAGTCAAACCTTTTATAACACTTCTGCATACGGCAAGAACGTTAAATAACTCAGTCTTTTGGTGTTATAGTTTTTTTTAGAATTTACCAAAAACTATCCATAATTCCTCAGAACTCTCAAAAATTTCGACTAAAACATGTAATACCTCACATGCATAACCTCTGTTAATTCTTGCTATTATGATTATCTCCATAAGGTACCAAAATACATACAGAACTCCCAAAAATATCCAAACAGTTTTTGATACCTACATTTTGAACATGATTGTATGTGACACAAACATTGACTAGCTCACAAATATAAGCTCTGTTACCTTTACTTAGTACAATTTTTTCTAGAACTCGTCAAAATCTACTCAGAACCCGTATTAAAACTCCTAAAAACTTTCAAAAAGGCTTTGATGCTTAGACTTTGAAAATTTTTGTATGCGACATAAACATCGAATAGCCCACAAATATAAGTTTTATCACCTTTTACTATTTAAATTTTCTCTAGAACTTGCTTAAATCTACTCAGAACTCTTTTTAAAACTCCTAAAAACTCCCAAACGATTTTGATCCTTATACTTTGAACATGACTGTATGTGACATAAACGTTGAAAAGATTAAAAATATAAGCTGTCGCCCTTTGCTATTATAATTTTCTCTAGAACTCGTATAAATCTAATCATAACTATTATCAAAACTGAAAACTCTCAAAAAGATTTGAACATGATTATATTTGGCATAAACATGGAATATCTCAGAAATATAAGTTCTGTCACCTTTTGCTATTGCAATTTTCTCTATAATTTGTTCAAATCTGCTCAGAACTCTTGTCAAAACTCCTAAAAACTCTCAAAAAGATTTTTATCCTTATACTTTGAACATGATTGTATGTGCCATAAACATCGATTAGCTCAGAAATAAAAGCTCTGTCACCTTTTGCTATTACAATTTGCTCTAGAATTTGCTCATATCTTATCAGCTCATGTTAATACTCCTAAAACTTTCAAAAATGTTTTGATCCTTACTATAAAAATGTTTGTATGCGACATAAACATCGAATATCTCAGAAATATAAGCTCTGTTACCTTTTGCTATTACAATTTTCTCTAGAACTCGCTCAAATCGTATCAACTCATGTTAAAACTTCTAAAATATTTCAAAAATATTTTGATCCTTACTCTGAAAAGGTTTGTATGCGACATAAACATTGAATAGCTCAGAAATATAAGCTCAGTTGCCTTTTGCTCTTACAATTTTCTCTACAACTCGCTCAAATCTACTCAGAACTCTTTCCAAATCTTCTAAAAATTCTCAAAAAGATTTTGACCCTTACACTTTGAACATGACTGTATGTGACATAAACATTGAAAACATTAAAAATATAAGGTCTGTCACCATTTGCTAATAAAGTTTTCTCTAGAACTCGCTTAAACCTACTCATAACTCTTATCAAAACTGAAAACTCTCAAAACGATTTGAACATTTTGAACATGATTGTATATGACATAAACATCGAGTATCTCAGAAATATAAGCTCTGTCACGTTTTGTTTTTACAATTTTTTCTAGAATTTGCTCAAATCTTATCAACTCATGTTAAAACTCCTAAAAACTTTCAAAAATGTTTTGATCCTTACTCTGAAAATGATTGTATGCGACATAAACGTCGAATAGCTAACAAATATAGGCTCTGTTGCCTTTTGCTTGTACACTTTTCTCTAGAAATCGCTTGAATCTACTCATAACTCTTGTCAAAACTCCCAAAAAGACTGTAATCTTTACACTTTAAACATGATTGTGTGTGACAAACATCGAATAGTTCAGAAATGTATGCTCTATCACCTTTTGCTATTACACTTTTCTCTAGAACTCGCTTAAATATATTTATAACTCTTAACAAAACTAAAAACTCTCAAAGTGATTTGAACATTTTGAGCATGATTGTATGTGACATAAATATCGAATAACTCACAAATATAAGCTCTGTCACCCTTTGCTATTATACCTTTCTCTACTACTCCTTTAAATCTACTTATAATTCTTGTCAAAGCTCCCAAAATCTCTCAAAAAGATTTTGATCCTTACACTTAGAACATGTTTGTTTGTGACATAAATATCGAATAGCTCATAAATATAAGCTCTATCGCCTTTTGATATTACAATTTTCTCTAGAACTAGCTCAAATATACACAGAACTCGTGTCAAAACTCCTAAATGCTCTCAAAAAGATTTTGATCCTTGTACTTTGAACATGATTGTTTGTGTCATAAACATCAAATAGCTCACAAATATAAGTTCGCTCCCCTTTGCTAATACAATGTTTTATAGAACTCTCCCAAATCTACTCACAACTCTTATCCAAACTCCTAAAAAAGATTTTAATTCTTAGACTTTGAAAATATTTGTATGCGACATAAATATCGAATAGTTCAGAAATATAAGATCTATAACCTTTTGCTATTATAATTTTTTCTAGAATTCGCCAAAATCTAATTAGAATTTTCAAAATAATGCCGTAAATGGTACGAACATTGAAACTCGGAAACCGTAAGTGCTATTGTATCTTGGCGTTATTATTTTCTCTAGAATTTTCATAATCTATTCGTAACTCCTTAGAATTTCCAAACATTTCGACATAAACATCTAAACCCACAGAAATCTTATGTTCGGACATTTTTTATTATTACAGTTTTCTTTAAAATTCTCCAAAATCTATTTAGTCCTCTCGTTAGATCTTATTGGAATTCTCAAAAATACTAATCCTTTTATAAAATCTCCACATACAATGGATAACTTGCCTTTTAGTGTTATAATTATCTCTAGAATTGTCCAAAATCTATTGTAATCTCAGAACTTTCAAACATTTTGGCATAAACAGAAAATACCTCAAGGTTCTCTTACCTTTCGCTGTTATAATTTTTCTAAAATTCGCCAAAATCTATTCACAACTCCCGTCAGACCTCATTAGAATTATTATCAAAAGTCGATCCTTTTACAAAATCTCCTTATGAATATCTGGGTATATCTGGGAAACCGCCTTTTGGCGTTGTAATTTTCTCTAGAATGTATCAAAATATCTTCATAATTCCTCAGAACTCCCAATAATTTAAACATGAATATTGAATACAGAAATCTAAGCTGCCACTCTATCCTATTATAGCTTTCTCTCGAAATTGCTCAAATCTACTGAGAACCTCGTTAGAACTCCTCAGAATTTTTAAAGTACATAATTTTATAAAATTTCTGTATACGGCACGAACGTTGAGTATTTCGGAAGCCATAATCTCTCTTGTATTTTGACGTTATAATTTTTTCTAGTATTTTTCAAAATTTATTCGTAACTCTTTAGAACTTTCAAACATTTCAACATAAAAATCAAATACCTCATGCTTTGGCATTTTTTACTATTATAATTTTCTCTAAAATTTGTCAAATTCTACTGAGAATTTTCACCAGAATTCTAACAAAAAATATTGATTCTTTTATAAAATTGAATACCTACGTAGCCGTAAGCCCTATCGCCTTTGCCGTTATAATTTTCTCTAGAATTGATAAAACTCTATTCATAACTGGTCAGAACTCCAAGTAATATTGACGTGAACATCGACTACCGCAGAAGTCTAGATTTTTTCTAGAACTTCCTGAAATCTACTCACAACTTTTATCAAAACTCTCAAAAGCTCTCTCAAAGGTTTTGATTTTTAAATTTTGGAAATGTTTCTATACAACGTAAGCGTTGAATACCTCAGAAACCGTAACATACCGTTTTTTACTATAACAATTTTCATTAACTCACCAAAACTCTTATCAGGACTCCCAGAAGAATTTCGCTGCTGGAACTTGTATTATTAGATTTTTTCGATTGCTAATTCGAGTACTATATTGTAGCTAAGGAGGCATTGTGATTAGTTGTATAATTTTAAATGTGGTGAAGAATTTTATATAATAGTTAATTTAATTTTCAAAAGAACATATACAAATTTTTTTTAGGAAATAATTATTAACACATTAACTTGGTAATAGTATTATTTTAATATAAGCGAGGTTTTTAAAAAGCAAAGAGAATTCTAAGGAGTTCTGAGTAAATTATAATGTTAAAAAGTAATAAGGTTTATTGTCTTCGAAGTATTCGATCTTCATGGAATACAAAAAAATAAAATTTCCAACTACACCAGTTGACTTAATTCTGATTTTCGTTGAGCGGTGAGGAACACTGAAATTTTCTATTGCGTTCATTTTAAAACGAAAATTGTTTTATAATTATTGTTATACTTAAGGAACTGTATTGACACCCTTGACTTCAATTTCTTTTAGATAATCCCTTATTTAGAAGGCCGTGATTCGGCTTATTGAGATCGCCTACACAGGTGGCGTATGCTACACGTGAACGAAACCTCTGGAAGGCCACGGAACTTTTTATTGCTACTCCCCATTCATCAAAATCTCTAATATCTTCCATAATTGACACAATTTACAATTTTACCATTACTTCCTATTTAAGTTAAAATGAATCTTAAAATTATATTTAAAACAATTAGCTTAAAATATTTGGAATTGTAAAAATATTAGCCAAATAATTAATGAATTAGACATAGAATGTGCTTTATTAAAATAAATAACAATTTCCAATTGTCGCTTGACTGACCCAGAGTTTTAGGTTTATTGGTATATACTCACCCTTTGAGATAGTTCTATTTTGAAAGTTCTTCCAAAGAATCTTATTGCGTTAGTCGGTATGCGGGCGACAAGCACGGCCTTATTGAAACCAGATATTTTTTTGTACCTTTCGCTATTAATTTTCGGCGTTACACATTCTGCATTCCTCAAAATTTGAAATTTTGCTTATTTACTGAATTCCGAAGAGTTAGAAGCCCTTTTACAGTATTCTCTGTACAATTTCAAACGGTGTCTCAGAGCTGACAGAAACATTCTCACAAGTCGTTTCGAATTGTTCAAGCGATCAGGTTCTTCTCGGATTGTTGTTTCATCTAGATGTTTATTCTTCGGTATTCTCACTGCTATTGAACCACTGAATAATGATTTTAGAAGTAGAGTTGCCCAATCTGTGCTTATTCTTTAGGAGTCTATGTATATATTTCTAACAAGAATCTTCTTCAATCTGAAAGTAATAAAACAAAAATCAACGCACATGTACTATTGCATCCAAAATTTTGAAATTTTTACTCAATTGTGCTACTTACAAAGAAAGTGTTACCAAACATTTCACTTCTTATTTTAACTGATTAGATATTTTTTCTAGGGTACAATCCCCAAAACTTCAATTTTAAGGATTTTAAAATTCAAGTTCAATAAATCTCAAATAGATTTGAGTCAATTATTTTTATATTTTCAAGTCAATCACAATTTCATATCTTTTATCTCTGCAGAAGACAGGGCCCAGTGGAGTGATGCATTTCCGCAATGTATTTGGAAAGACTAGACTAGAAATCAAAAACCGTTCTTTGGCAATATTTTAATTGCTCACAGGGGGTGACTTTTGACCATCCAAGTTACTATCTGAATGCTTTTTATGACTAGAAATAATGCAAAATGTTTCAAATAATACCACTCAAGAAAATAAAATCTGTTCAACTCTAGTTTAAATAAGTACGCAGTTAAGTTTACATCCATTAATTATTGCGACAAATAAAGGTCCAAACAGAATAAACGCCGGTGACGGCGTTAAACGGCGTTTGTCGCCGACAGTATTTCTAAATGCACGAAAATTTACGGCGTCGCGGGCAGTGCGACCTGTACCACGTGATTATAACATAACCATACTAAAACAGAAATGGATGTAGAGGAATTCAGCTTAATATTTTATTTCTTATGTACTAGATATTTTTTTTATTGTTGCTGTATTAACTATAGCAGTAGAAAATGACGAAGCTGGTGGATTCGAGACATTTTTAAAGATAGAAATAAATTAGTTTAGTGTATGAAAATATATTTCCTATGAATCGATCTTTTAATTTTGATTTTATAATCTTCCAATTTGTCAACTTTATAGACATGTGAATAGAAGGTTATGTTTAAATAACATTTGACGCCGTATTTAAGCGCAAAAGTAGAAAGTTGACGAAAAATCACCGTTGAACGGCGCTCTACGCCGTTGCACGCCGTTTATTCTGTGTATATACTAACAATTCCATTAGTTTTAATTCTTACGTGACATTAAACGACGTCAAACGGCGTTTATTCTGTTTGGGCCTTAAAACATCTCAGTCTGCCGGAGTCTTTTGAATTTCAATATAGCGATGAGTCTATAAAAGATTGCAAATTCATTCATCAACTCACAAAAATTGTTTCCCCTTACAGGTTAATATTAAGTCACGCCCATTTACCGTTAAGCATACAACGGCTTATTTGGATTTGACAAACGTGATCTGACACCACTCGATTTTGTTTGCAAAATACTGATATTTTAAACTGAACCGCTTTTTATCGTTCTCAAACAGTATGTGTCAATTTAGGATATCTTGGTAAAGAAGGGTCCTCTTCGGAATCATCTATTAAATAAAGTGCGCAAAACACTTGGTGTTATAAAATTTAATTACATAATTCAGGGTGTATATAAAATAATTGACAATATGCCAAAAGTCGGTAGTCCATAACACGGAGAATTGATTGCCTCAGTAATTTTTCTTTAGAACGTAGTCTGGCCTACCCTGAATTGAATGTGAACACGTTATGTTGTTTTGCTACGAATGTAAAGCATTACTAAAGCATCAAGGGCAAAGTGTACTCCGACAGGGTGCCAGATATGCAACCGGGTTGTGGCTGCCATTAGGACCATAACAAACGAAACATTAGTGTGATAGGGGAACATCAGCGTAAAAGTCTTGTAACTTTTGGTAGGAAAATTTTTCAGTTGTTTTTCCAATAAAGATAACCAGAAAAGTGTAACTTCGTTCGTTTTTATTTCCCATCATCCCAAAACGCTAGACGCTCATTGTGTAGAGCCTATAGATCAGTTGGTGATGACTACGTTTTATTGCCAATATTTTCCAAATATTGATATTGATAAAGTCTATTGTGTGCATCACTTAGCAGCCGACCCTCGTATTTAATATGAATATCTTACAAGAGCGAGGATTTTATCACATATCTTTACGTTATTATTATGTGATTGTAGTTAATTTTAATGAAAATATACATTTTTAATTTTTTCATTTAAAGAAATAAATTTTTTCATTTAAAGAAATAAATTTAACGTTATTTTATCGAAATTAACAAATAAGATTTATTCGAAAATATTTACAAACAAATATTTACGCGCTACTTATCATTGAAGAATACATATCTAAACATTTAAGCGTTAATGTTCCTTACTAACTTCAAAAATCATATACGAGGGATGTTTAACAACGATTAGTGCCATCACTGCTATTTTCGCTTTCAGCAAGTGAAGAAACCGTGTACTTGACTTTTAAACTTCAAAAAAGCCTTTTCAGCTGAACTGCAGCAGTTGTTGAAGTGAGCGGTGTTAGTTCCACCGCTACAAAGTACTTAGGCGAGTTTTTGGCGAGGCTTTGTTAATAGTTTAAAGCATTTAAAGATGACCGGGAAGTTATACCCGCGACTTTAACGGTACAAACAATTAGCACTGTTAGCAAATAGACGTTTCGTCACGACAGACAACACCAGGCTCTATGTTTTTCATACAGTGTCGGAGTTCTTGGCTTTACATCCTCGAAGATATGAAAGCTTCAAATGCCATTATGGAACGATTGGCACGATGGTACAAAGCATTTAAAAATAGACGAGAGAGTTGTGGGGGAAGAGATGAGATAGTTAATCTGTGACCTAATGTATCACTGATAGTGGAAATTTCATCACGACAACGCCACGCTCTGTATTTGTTACGCAGTAACGGAGTACCTAACCAAACGAGGGTAAATTTTGATGCGATTGTTACGGATAGCTTCTGCACGTCTTCCGGGAGGGCAACAAAGGTAGGCCAAGTGCACTGCATTGACCAGATAATATTTAGAAGGTGACAAACGTCTGAATATGATGTACATTTTGATAATAAATTATTGATAGGATTAGTGCCAGATTTATATATTAAACATGTAAAGGCGATCATTGAAAAATTAAATAAATATGAATTTAGTACAAAATAGTGTTCGCTTAAAGACTCATACCAAATAATGGTTAATTCCCAAACCGTTGTATCTATTAAGCGTTATTTACAATTAGCAAGATGGCCGGAATAAAAATTAAACAAAAAAGACGATTGGTGGTTAATTACAGTAAAAAAGGATGATACGCATTTTAGATACATTGTTTATCTTTATCAACTTGTTTTTATCTAAACTTTAGAATATACTACCATGGTAAACTGTTTTTAATTTCATGGCCAGCATTGTGGGTTTTAGATGTAAAATAATCAAAGTCAACGAATGCTTTGTAAACTGGTAATTTGAAAAAGTAGCTGTTCTAAAAGTAGTGAATAACTTTTGCATTTCATTGCAGTCGGGGAGGGTAAACTTTTTTGAAGCGGAATTATAAAAATATACACATTTGTGCAATAAAATTCAAAATATCGATAAATCTATATTGTACAAAACATAAAATGTAATTTCTCTATCTAATAACAAAACAATTTTAGAATAAAGGTTAACAATTGCGAAAGTAAAACTTAATGGAACTAGTAATAGCACAGATTAATAAGACTTGTGGTGTTGTTTATGTTTATGTTCATGCCCATGTTTGTGTTCATGTTTGTGCCCGTGATGGTGCTGATGTTTGTTGTTGCTATGGTGTGAGTGTTTGTGTCCATGGTGATGTTGATGTTTATGGTCTTGATGATGATCGTGTTTGTGATCGTGATGATGGTCATGTTTATGGTCCTGATGATGATCATGTTTGTGATCATGTGCGTGTTTATGATCGGAATGATGTTCGTGTTTATGCTCTTGGTTATGTTCATGTTTATGTTGATGTTCATTTTTATGTTGATGTACATGTTCTTGTTTATGACTGTGTTTATGCATATGTTTGTGTTTGTGATAGTGAACTTCTGCGTGCTTTTCATTTTCATTGTGGTGTTTTTGGAAATCAGATACATCGAAGGCAGGAACCTTTTTATGATAATGTTGACTTTCTATTGTTTCTAGTTGATGTGGTCCCACCAGATGAGTTGTTTGTGATGTTTTATAATCATCATAAGCTGTGGAACTGTCAGTTAATTGATCGTTGTTATCATTGCGATCTTCTATTTTTTGATTATACGATTGGAGGGCATCTCTTCGATAATTATTAAACGTTCTTTTAAATTGTGATCCAAAAGAATGATCATTTCTTGGCAAAGGTTGATGCAAATCCAATTGAAATAATCTGTCTACGGGATATGAGTACTGGCTCTGTCGAGGTATCCTAATCTGATTATCTGTGGAATCTGGATAAATTTGTAGATACTGAGTCTTCGCTTCACTTTTTTCCCATAACGCAATGACCAAAAATACAGTAGCAATTACCTGGAATACATTTAAAGTTATAAATATATTTCTAAATGTAAAACGAAGTAACTTACCCAAGTTCTCATATTGCTTCGGTTAATGTTTCCAGTGCATTAAGTGCTGTTACTTCAGTTTCTGATGCATTTATACTAAAATCGAATTGACTTTCCCCGGCTCTATCAGGCAATTTACACTTTAACGATTAAATGCACTTTTATTTTTAATATATCGTGTTTTACTTAAATCAATTTAAATTCAACGATGTTTGCGTGAATATATTCTCATTACTTACTGCAGCTTGCATAATTAATGAGTGTAAATTAAATATAAGAAGATAGCTACAAATGAGGTCTTTGCATTAATTCTTTCCAGATGAAATGTTTGTAGGAAGTACCTTTATTTTACGTTTCCCGATATATATTTAAAGAAAGCTAATAATATTTTTGTTTCAGACAAGGAACTGGACCTCTTCCTCCACCAGGAGCAACAGGACACATACCTGCGACGAAATTAAAATCAGAAGTAAGAAACTCTTTAGATAATATTTCATTTATGACATCATGTGTAAATAGAAAAACCTTAAAAGTAATTCAGAATCTTTCAACAAGTTGTCATTTACGACAAACTATTGATACTTTATCTAGGAAAGGTTTGGTTGAAAAGTCGAACCCGTGATTTCTGTTCAACCTCATACTAATTTTGAGCATGAAAACTTTTTTATAAAATTCTCTGAACCTTTTTGAATTTGGATGTTATATTAATTTACGTATGTTTTAAATTATCGAACAATATAACAATTCAACGCTATTTAAATAAACCTCTTCTTCCTCTTATATCGACTTTATCGACTTATATCCTCTGCATAATGCATTGCCAGCACACAGCATTAAAACTATGAGTGCATCATCAAGTCGTGGTTTATAAACAGCTGATTTTGGTTCATAAATAAAATACACATCTGCAAAATATCTATTTGGTAGTTTGGTACGTTTTAGTTCTCTACGGTTCTCATTGCAATCGTTTGTTCGGAATAACTCAATATCGATAAAATTAATATAATATAATTTGAATTGATGAAAGCAAAGAATAAATACTAGAGCTTACGTGCATAATTGTCAATAATTTTTGGTGTGAGTCAACACACGACGTTTTCTTACTTATATAAATGTCCACATGTTTTAAATATTGTTTACGTTTATTTTGAGAACGATAATTGGAACGGTCACTCATCCAAGTTACTGAACATGCAAAACCCTGCTTAACTCCAGAGAGATTTTCTCTGATAACTCACTTCAATAAATTTTTTCAGGGAAACCGCTAAGTTCACGAAAACGGACACAAAGATTTAAAAAAATTGTTACAGCCGTTTTCGAGAAAATCGCAAAAAACTTAAAAATAGCAAGAATAAAATGGCACTTTCGGTTATTCGATTTTAACTAAATTCTTGCCATCTGATTTTCGGAAGATACAAAACTTAAACATAATTTTTCATTTTCATATGATGTTTAGTTTGTGAGATATGTTGTTCACAACAACTACTTCAAGTACATCTGGTTACTTACAAAATTTTATTATGGAAATTGCTTTATTAATATAAAACGGGATTAAGTAGCTAGGAAATATACTAAGTTCAAAAAAATCGTTAGAACCGATTGTCACGTGTTCCGAATTATGATTAAATAATCATATCTCCAATTTATGTATATAAATTCTTGGTACAGGTAACTAATTAAAAAGATGAGAATAGGTAACACGTCATTTATATAAGAAATTAATTTATAAATAAACAGGAAGTATAAAAATCTTTTATTTATAATAATAAATAAATTAATAAAAGATTAGAAGAACTCAATTTAAAATATGTAATTAAAAATCATTTAATTTTAAGGTTGAAAATATTTAATTAATAAGTTAATACCATTAGGGCCATTTAGTATTTAAGAATAAAATGAATTGTTAATGTTAAAAAGAAAACTGTAATACTTAACTAAAATTCTAAACAAACTATATATGAAAACGTAAGATGGCATACAAATTCACATTTTATATTCAAATTAAATATTTATACACCTTATCTAATAATTTACTGTTAGATGATAAGAAAGTAGTATAAATACCACAGTTGCACGTAGGAAAATTCAGAACATTCTAGTTCTCAAAAGCCTTACCTTTTAATAATAACCTTTTATCCTCCGATTCACAAATACTTTGTCAAATCTTATTATGAATTACTGTTCGAGAATAAATCTGAGTACATTTTTCTGGATCGATATCTCTAGTAAAATCTTTTGGACCTAGTGTGATCCTACGGATTACAATAGAGCTTTGTCCCACTGATTCGAACTTGACTATAAACATTGACTCTTGGAAGCTTTTCAATTGTAATTAATTAGCTACTATAATCGATAAAGACAATGTTTGTATGTGAACATAGAGGCTAAATATTGCGTTTTCAACATAAAGCAATTAATTTACCGAAAGGTCGTTGTCAGAAAGAAATGGCGCCCAACGTGGGGCTCTGAAAAGCTCGTAGGTCGTCGTAAGAAAGAAATGGCGCCCAACGTGGGACTCGAACCCACGACCCTGAGATTAAAAGTTTCATGCTCCACCGACTGAGCTAGCCGATTTCAAGCAACTCGTGAAAATATATAAAAATTACAGAAATAAAGTGGTACTTTCGGTAATTCGATTTTAACTACATTCTTGATTTTGTACAAAAAGGTAGTTGTGACCTTGAATATAAATTTTTGTTTAGCTAGGATTTTTAGTTTCTGGTTATTTTATTCAGAGTTAATGGTAAAAGTACTTCGGATTACTCGATTTACGGAAAATTTTCTGAGAAATATCACACATACATACATACGCGCACACACATCCATACGCCATGCGGCCACAGACGCAGGCGCAGACACAGGCACATACACAGACCAATTTCCAAAAACATGGTTTTCTTACTCAGGTGACCCGAAAGCATGTATTTCTACTAAAATTTCGACATCGAAAATTTTGGACGAAAACAATACTTAAGGTTGAGGTTAAGAGAAAGTAAAAATTAGCAACAACGTTTTTTATCACAGGGACTTATTACGTGTATATTGCTCCAGCATCTTGTGAAATACGGGTATTTAAGAAAGAATTGGCATTATTATATACTTTAACTCCAATTTTACAGAAAAATACAAATTTTTCAATAATCTCCACATAACTAGAATTTTTCATTTACTTCTCATCAATCAGGTTTCATTAAATTTCATTGATTTTATTTTGAGTTATTCCAGACAAAGGATGCAAAGCATAAAGAAATGAAATGCATCAAATAACCTCAATATATTTTTTCTCCTTTACAATAAAAGATTATCTAAACAAACTAAATGTATTTAGGTTGTAACTATTATGAGAACTTATATCAATGGAATTTATGAAAACAAAATAACATTACATTCCTCAATTGACAAATTAGGAAAAATTCATTTATCCAAAACCTTAGTAATCAATATATTAATCAATTTCAATGCAAAAACATTTAACAATTTTATGAATAAAGGTAATTTTTTTTTTATAGAAAGAATCTACCTGCTTAGCTAAAAAGTATACAAATTCTCTTTTGTTACTGAATAACAGATGCAGGTGATAAAAGTTAAAACGTATTTCTTGGCCGTCCTTTAAATTTGAATTTTTTTTGGAAACATTCATATAAACTTACATTTTATACATAAAAGATATTAAAGCGCTTAGTAAAATAAATTTCCTCAGGAGAAAAATAATAAAATACTTTGGGATCTCCTCGTTCTATAATGGAATAATCAAATAATTAGAGAATATGTAATAAAATAACAAGGTGAAATATTTTATATTTCCTTTCATTAAATGATCAAATAATCGACCGAATTAACGGTGATCACAACAGATAGATAAATTTATTATATTGTATTTCAGCGTATATTATTTTTCAGAAGTATCTAAACGGAAATAAAAGTCTATGCGCGTCTATCAAAATTCAACAAGTAAAACTAAATGGAATACCACAGCCATTTAGATTTAACGAAAGAGACCATAAATGTATTGATAAACTAATTTAAATCTCTATGAAGAAGATGATAAATATATAAATTAATTTTTTTAATTTTCAATATGTGACCAACTCTTTGAAAAATCTGTTTAAAGTTTGACAACACTGCACAAGTTTTAACGAATTATCTTTGTTATCTTTAAAGGAAACTGCAGAATTGGGGAAAAAGTCTTTCAGCTAAATTTTCTTAAACTACGTTCTACTATTCTATTTTTGATGGGTAGATTAAAAGTGGTTGGGCGCGAAGTCTGAAAAGGTATAACTTTTGAGTTACTGCCGTTCGAAGTTGGCGCTTTTGTGTATTTTGCAGCATATTACGCTGGAGCACTAATCATATATAGTGAAATAGGGGCCTGCATATACGGAAACAATTTCGGTCTCTGAATAGAATTTCATTACAGTATTTTGAAATAATCTTGACATTAGCTATTAGATTATAGAATCAAAAATAGGGCGTTCCATTTAAAAAAATCGAAGTGACCTTGACCTAATTTCGCGATGGACCCAAAGTCAAATTGATAAAATCGATCTTTTGAAATCTACAACTTTTGTATGAGATATTTTCTGGGATATTAAGGAACCAAAAATATTTTCAAACGTTTTGAACACCCTGTATATGTGTAATTGTAAGCAATAGAGCTAAATATATACCACTTTATATGATAAGCACTACAGCCTAATATGATGCGCCTATTTCGAACTGCAGAACAGAAACTATAATTTTTCAGTCTTTGTCCCATTGATTGCTTTAATCTATACATCAAGAACTATAATGTAGCACAGTTTCATAAACTTTAGGCGGAAGTCATTTTATACAAAGATTTTGTAGGGCCCTTTACATCTAATATTTAATATCAAAATTTATATTTTAAAATTGTTGTAGTTTTTTCAGTTTACTATCGTTTTTTAATAACAGATGGCATTTGCTACTCAGTTCTAGTATTTTTTTAAATACATTGTACATACCAGATGTGATGGCCTGTTTTATCACAAGTTTAGTTTGAAAGTATTTTCCAATTTTATTTAAAATAACTATAATTTTTTTCTAATGGATTTTGAGGTAATGGGTCAAACGTTTGACGATTTTAAAATTAAATTTTAACATCTGATTATAATTGCTTAAAATAATTTAATAATTATAAAAAGATTAAGAAAATAGCTTCATTAATCAAATTTATAGTTATTGGGTTTGCTAATTTGCAAATAAATACGGTGTTAAAAATCTATTCTATTTTAAATAAATCTGTGGATTTTTAAAATCTGTTTTATAATAAATTATTATTTCAACCTTCTATATTTGGCATTTTCTCTAATTAAAATAGTGACCAATGCACTTGTGAAGCTTTCAACTAAATAATTAGGATCATTATGTTACGGGTAAAACTGAGAATTGAATTGACACATCTCTGTGATGTACACATTTTTTGTTACCTTTAACTGCATTTATGCTTAGCCGCAAAAGCTTTATAATCCAAGCATCTTTTAGCGTATTATAATTCAAATAAATGGAACTTTAAAATTAATGTTTTACCTATGTGTCTGTGTTATCTGTTTGTGCATTTTTCTTTAATACATTAGGTGTATCAAATGTATTTTCCAATTTTTACTGTGTAAATATCAATAAATTTCATTTATTCCCTTATTAACAACCGCACACCTCGTTGACTTTAAATTTTCTTATCTCTCAATTTAACAGGTAGAGACAGGGCTAAAGCGAATTAAAAAATAAAAAGTTTATTTTCGAAATAAGGACAATCCTAAAATCAAAAATATGATCATGAACATCCTTGTTCCATGGTAACGTATCAAAATAGAGTGAATTGAAAAATTTTTGGGAACGGTAATTTCAGACCGTATTCTTTATTTCTCACTTGATTTTTATTATTTCCATTATTCAAAAAATTCTAAATCTTTCAGCATATTGTAAATATATTTCTTTCTTTCTCATTTAGCTGTTTAGGAATGACATTTTCATTCAGTATTATAACTTTATCAATTTTTATTTTCTCTTACCTATATGAAATACAGTATACAGAAAGTATTGTTTTCGTCCAAAACTTTTGATATCGAAATTTTAGTGGAAATACACATTTTGGAGTCCCTTGAGACCGAAAATCATGTTTTTAAAAATTGGCCTGTCTGTGTGTATGCGTGTACGTGTAGGTGTGCGCGTGTGTGTGAACAGAATATTTTGAAAACGAAAACGAATCGTAAATAAACAAAATTTTATATTTAAGTTTGTATCCATCCTCGCACGCGACTGCAACAATTTCATTAGAATCCAACAACCGGAAGTGCTACTTTACTCTTGTCATTTTTGGTTTTTCGAGATTTTCTCGAAATCGGCTATAAAGATTTTTTTTAAATTCTATATTAGGTTTTTTATTTTCTGCGCATGAGATGTCAAGAATTTAGTTAAAATCTAATGACCGGATGTGCCACTTTACTCTTGCCATTTTTTGGTTTTTCGAGATTTTCTCGAAATCGGCAATAGCGATTTTTTTAAATTCTATATTTAAGTTTTTTATCTTCTGCACATGAGACCTCTAGAATTTAGTTAAAATATAATGACCGGAAGTGCCACTTTATTCTTGCGATTTTGAAAGTTTTTTGCGATTTTCTCGAAAACATTTTTAACAATTTTTTTGAAGCTTGCTACGATTCTTATGTTTTTGACATCCTTTTCCGTGAACTTAGGGCTTTTCCTGAAAATAATGGGTTGAAGCGAGTTATAAGGGACAATCTCTGGAATTAAACCGGGTTTTGCGTATCCAGTAACATGGATGGGTGTCCGTTACAATTATCGTTTCTAAAATAAACGTAAATAATAATTTTATCATTTGTGTATAAGAAAAAGTCGTGTGTTATCTCACACCAGATTTTTAAATTTAAAAACATTTCAAAAATGCAAACGCTTTTAACACTATTTTTTTCTTATTCACGTTTTAGTAATTACAGTTTTATTAATTTTATTTTAATTGGTAATGTTTAGTATTCTAACTACAAATTTAGTTTTCATATTATATTTTTGGGTCTAGGATATTTAGGCATGCATTTTTAGGCGCAAAATCTTTAATATACTATGAAAGTCAAGTTAAACTGTGATGCTTGACTATTTTCCCAGAAGTCGTGGTGTCTCTACATCTTTTGGTTTGTCACTTTAGTTAAAAAATATTGAACACGAATAAAGTCAAAAGGCAATTTCTGATATTTTAATATTTATGCTAAACACAAGGAAGAACTTTTTTTTTCAATTGTCAAATCCTGGGAAAAAAATAATAAACTGATAGGTACATATGGCTCGAAATTGTAATAAAAAGCTCTGAAAGATTTTATTGATACTTTTTCCATTATTGATCAAAACCCAACGGTAATAGAAATATATTTATATTTAAAGGTTTTAGAAATTAAAAAACAAAGTTTTCATTAAATTTGTTTCTCCAAAGTTTCAATTTAAATATGATTTGGAAGCCAAAATTAAAGGAAAATGCACACAATTAGTCTAAATCATAAATATTAAGTCACGTAATCATAATTAATACGAATATAATTGTGTTGTATTAGTGTAACATTGCAAGATTTAAATTTGGCAGAATATAGGCAACCCAACTCGCACTACCGTTTTCTTTGCATATTTACATTGTAAGAGATTAAACGTAGTTACACAAATTTGAAAAGTAAACGTGAAGAATGTATACCATTAAGTTTTAAAATCAAAATAAGAGGTTTGACCGAGGCTGGTAAACTGGAAAAAGAATTTTCTTCTGATATTAAAAATTCATTCTGGGGATGAAGTTCCTCCAGATCGGCTATAAACAGCTGGAGTCATGAAAGCTTCGACACAAAAAAAAGTTAGACAGTGTTTTGTTGATTACTTTTTGAAAAGTAAGTAAAATGTTACTTTACATGGTTGTATTAAAATCTTTGGGTTAAATATGTCTTCCAAAGTGGTGCTTGTTAAATTTAAAGGTTCCAAGGCCAATTTTTTTTATTTTTCAATAAAAGTGGTGTACTCTAGCATTAAGTTAAAGCTAATATAACTTCAAAATAATTACAAATTGATACGTGACGATATGAATACTGATGATTCATATAAATAATGCATATTCGAATCGCGTACAGTCGTATCAGCGGAATCAGGTTACGTCAATTATCTTTCATTTAAAATTCATTTATGTATACAAATAGATCGTTAATTTAAGTTAGATGTTCTCAGTCATCTTTAGAAAGTAAAAGTAGGGCAAAGTCAAGTGGTACCACCAATAATGAAAGCAAAAGCAACTTCACTGCCACAACTGAATTAATCTTCAAAAATGTTTGTAAGTACCCATAAGTTGAAGGAAATTAGTTGTCAGTCACTAGTTTAGTATGTTGAATACCGCCCCCTCCCAGGGAACAGCCAAAAACATTGCCGCGTATGTGGCTTTGTTAACTGTGTGATTAATGGTACAAGAATTAAGAATAACATAGAAGCATGAGGTTAGGGCATGTCAATGCCTATTGATTAAGAAACCGATTCTCAAATGAACTTAGTATCGTGTGATTTTTGATTCTGCCCAAAAATAAAAGCTTTGCGAGAAGGCACGTGCGCTTTCTGCATAGTTGCTGAAGGTACGCCGATTTTTTTCTATGTAATTATAGGGAATGAAAGGACACAAATTATTGCTTTGAACCACCTATCCGTTGCAATTTTGACATTAAATCCAGCCATTTCAATTTTTCACCTCGTAATATTTACCTGGACAATAAATATATAACCTCAATAACATCTTTATCTTCATTCTTACTACTGGGGACTTTGATAACTTCCTGGTTACTTATAAAGTTACCTTTTTACTTTCTCTTACCTATATGAAATATAGAATAGAGAAAGTATTGTTTTCGTCCAAAATTTTAGTGGAAATACACGTTTTGGACCTCCCTGAGTCCG